>JANJGN010002635.1:0-64443 GCA_026770705.1 Isurus oxyrinchus
GAGCGAGGGACACGGGGGGGAGAGGGACACGGGGGGGAGGGACACGGGGGGAGCGAGGGACTCGGGGGGGAGAGGGACACGGGGGGAGAGGGACACGGTGGGAAGTGAGGGACACGGGGAGCGAGGGACACGGGGGGAGAGGGACACGGGGGGGAGAGGGACACGGGGGGTAGAGGGCCACGGGGGGACAGTGCGGGAGCGAGGGACAGGGTCAGAGGGCGGGAGCGAGGGGCACCAGCAGGTAGCCTGATTCCCATTCTCTGACCTCAGCTCCGGACGCTCACGGGATCTTCCCTCTCCTTTCTCCCCACAGGTATAATCCACGCCAGGGCGCTGGTCCGGGAGTGTTTGGCCGAGACAGAGCGAAATGCCCGGTCATAGCATCGATGAGCGGCCCCACGGACCGAGTGCGGCATTCCCACAGCCCCTTCCCGATCCCACCCTTCAAGGCCGAATGTCCTGATGATTCCTTGTGGCCGCGCCAGCGGGGAGGAGAACCGAACAATTAAATTTCTTTCCTCAAAGCAAAATTTCCTAGTTTAGCGGCAGTTCCCCTTGGGAAAGCAGTGAGGGAGGGCAGAGACTTATCTGTCCCCGGGTCGCACTGTTAAGTAATTTTTCCTGATTTTGAGTATCTTTGTGTCTCCCACTCAGGGAAGGGTTTTTGCCCGAAGCATTTTGGGGACTTTTCCCAGTCACCTTCCTCTGTTTACCGCTTGCCCAATCAGGAACAGGAGGAGACCATTCAGCCCCTCGCCTCGAGTCTGTCACACAGGAACAGTGGGAGGCCATTCTGCCCCTCTTCAAGCCAGTTACACAGGGACAGGAGGAGGCCCCATTCACCCCCCCTCCTCCTCGAGCCTGTTACACATGGACAGGAGGAGGCCCCATTCAGCCCCTCCTCCTCGAGCCTGTTACACAGGAACAGGAGGAGGCCCCATTCAGCCCTCCTCCTCGAGCCTGTTACACAGGGACAGGAGGAGGCCCCATTCAGCCCTCCTCCTCAAGCCTGTTACACAGGGACAGGAGGAGGCCCCATTCAGCCCCCTCCTCGAGCCTGTTACACAGGAACAGGAGGAGGCCCCATTCAGCTCCCCCTCCTCGAGCCTGTTACACAGGGACAGGAGGAGGGCCCCATTCAGCCCCCTCCTCGAGCCTGTTACACAGGGACAGTGGGAGGCCATTCTGCCCCTCTTCAAGCCAGTTACACAGGGACAGGAGGAGGCCCCATTCAGCCCCCCCCCCCGAACGGCCTGGCTCGGATCTGAACGTCCTGGCCCCTCGTCCTGGACCCTTCCCCTTCCCCCCCACCGACCCTACCACCTCCCCCCACCCCAGAGGGAACAGTTTCTCTCTTATCGACCCCGTCGAACCCTTTAAGCAGTTCAAACCTTCTCCCCACCACCCCCCACCGCCTCGGTTAGATCCCCCCACCCCCCCCCCCTTCCCTGTTTTTTTTCCCCTTCGCCTGCCCCTTTTCGCTCCTCAGTCGGTGTCTTTTTGGAGACGCTCCCTAACGGGCCGAAACGTTGCGAGACGCTCCCTATGTGGCGACCGGCGGCGGCTGGGGAGGGGTGGTGGAGTGGGGGTAGGGGGGGTGGGGTGGGTGGGGAGGGTGGGGTCCCCTGAGGGTCCCAGATCCCGGGCCGATCGGCGATTCTGACCAAGGTGGACCAACCGACCAACCCCCCCCCCCCCCCCCCCCCCCCCCCCCCCCCCCCCCCCCCCCCCCCCCCCCCCCCCCCCCCCCCAACCTCCCGGCTGAGTGAGGTCAGGGCCGAACATGGGGAGGAGATCCTCCACCCCCCCCCCCCCCCCCCCCAACCGGGGCTGAGATTCAGGAGAAACGTTTGTGGGACAGTCAGGGTGAGACATTGGGAGACGGTCCCTAGACCACCGCCTGGCTGAATGGATGGAGCTCCCCCCACCCCACCCCCACCCCCCTGACCACTGCACTGCGGCCCCCACTGTCGGAGTATTTTGTTAAACAACAAGTTTGTAATAAAGATCGAAAGGTCATTTCTACGCCGGACTGAAGTAGACTCGTGTACCAAGGATTAAATATTAAACCATGTGGACTGTGACACACTGAACTCCGCTCTCTCTCTCTCTCTCTCCAGGCGCACGCCGAATCCCGGAGGCGGTGCACAGAGGTGGGGGGGGGGGGGCGGCGGGGGGAGTGGTCAGCGCTGAGGGAGAGCCGCGCAGTCGGAGGGTCATCGCTGAGGGAGAGCCGCGCAGTCGGAGGGTCAGTACTGAGGAGAGCGGCACTGTCGGAGGGTCAGTACTGAGGGAGTGCCGCACTGTCGGAGGGTCAGTACTGAGGGAGTGCCGCACTGTCGGAGGGTCAGTACTGAGGGAGTGTTGCACTGTCGGAGGATCAGTACTGAGGGAGTGCCGCAGTGTCAGAGGGTCAGTACTGAGGGAGCGCTGCACTGTCGGCGGGTCAGTACTGAGGGAGCGCTGCACTGTCGGATGGTCAGTACTGAGGGAGCGCTGCACTGTCGGAGGGTCAGTACTGAGGGAGAGTGCCGCACTGTCGGAGGGTCAGTACTGAGGGAGTGCCGCATTGTCGGAGGGTCAGTACTGAGGGAGTGCCGCACTGTCGGAGGGTCAGTACTGAGGGAGTGCTGCATTGTCAGAGGGTTATCACTCAGGGAGCGCTGCACTGTCGGAGGGTCAGTACTGAGGAGAGCGGCACTGTCGGAGGGTCAGTACTGAGGGAGTGCTGCACTGTCAGAGGGTCAGTACTGAGGGAGTGCCGCACTGTCGGAGGGTCAGTACTGAGGGAGTGCCGCACTGTCGGAGGGTCAGTACTGAGGGAGTGACGCACTGTCGGAGGGTCAGTACTGAGGGAGTGCTGCATTGTCGGAGGGTCAGTACTGAGGGAGTGCCGCACTGTCGGAGGGTCAGTACTGAGGGAGTGACGCACTGTCGGAGGGTCAGTACTGAGGGAGTGCTGCATTGTCGGAGGGTTATCACTCAGGGAGCGTCGCACTGTCGGAGGGTCAGTACTGAGGGAGTGCCGCACTGTCAGAGGGTCAGTACTGAGGGAGTGCTGCACTGTCGGAGGGTCAGTACTGAGGGAGCGCCGCACTGTCGGAGGGTCAGTACTGAGGGAGCGCCGTACTGTCGGAGGGTCAGTACTGAGGGAGCACCGCACTGTCGGAGGGTCAGTACTGAGGGAGTGCCGCACTGTCGGAGGGTCAGTACTGAGGGAGCGCCGCACTGTCAGAGGGTCAGTACTGAGGGAGCGCCGCACTTCCTTCTGGAACTGAACATCGTGCACTCCCTGAAACCCAATCCTGTGTTTATGACGCTTCAATATTCCAAAGTGCCGGATGAAAATTACCCATTGAAATTTGAGGTGTAAACAGTCACGGTGTGATTGCAGTTTCCGGCCACTAGGTGGCTCTTTGACACAAGCTTCTCAACAGTTCCACAGTTCACCAAATCTCCCAATGATTCACTTGTTCGAGGCTGAACAACAGAATAAATCGGATCAAATTTTCACCGCGAGCTGAATAAGGAGGTATGAGCAGCAGGTAACCCACAGCTCAGTCAAAGGTCAAGGTTTTCCGTGGCGTCTTGAAGCAGAGAGAGAGAGAGAGAGGCGGAGAGTCTCTCGGACACAGAAGTCAGCGTCAGCAGCAATACAATCTCCTTGCACCTCCCTAAAGCCGCTCCAGCCTCGACTGAGCAGATCGAGTGCTCCCCTGACAGACATGACCCCTTCCAGACCACGTCCACTTTGGATCATCCCAGAGTCGGCTATCCCCGGATCCAACTCCCACCCGGTCACGTTCGTCCATCACCCTCCGGGTGCTCGCTGTCGGAGGGTCAGTACTGAGGGAGCGCCGCACCCAGCATCCCCTCAATACTGACCTTCTCGTCCTCTTTAAATCCCTCCAGAGACTCACCCTTACTCCCTTCCTCCCTATCTCCGTCACCTCCTCCCGACCCTACAATCCTCCCTATCTCTGTAACCTCCTCCAGCCCCTACACCCCTCCCTATCTCTGTAACCTCCTCCAGCCCCTACACCCCTCCCTATCTCTGTAACCTCCTCCCGACCCTACACCCCTCCCTATCTCTGTAACTTCCTCCAGCCCCTACACCCCTCCCTATCTCTGTAACCTCCTCCAGCCCCTCCAACCCACCCTATCTCTGTAACCTCCTCCAGCCCCTACAACCCTCCCTATCTCTGTAACCTCCTCCAGCCCCTACAACCCTCCCTATCTCTGTAACCTCCTCCAGCCCCTACAACCCTCCCTATCTCTGTAACCTCCTCCAGCCCCTACAACCCTCCCTATCTCTGTAACCTCCTCCAGCCCCTACACCCCTCCCTATGTCTGTAACCTCCTCCAGTCCCTGCAACCCTCCCTATCTCTGTAACCTCCTCCAGACCCTACAACCCTCCCTATCTCTTTAACCTTCAGACCCTACAACCCTCCCTATCTCTGTAACCTCCTCCAGACCCTACAATCCTCCCTATCTCTGTAAGCTCCTCCAGCCCCTACACCCCTCCCTATCTGTAACCTCCTCCAGCCCCTCCAACCCTCCCTATCTCTGTAACCTCCTCCAGCCCCTACAAACCCCTCTATCACTGTAACCTCCTCCAGCCCCTACACCCCTCCCTATCTCCGTAACCTCCTCCAGCCCCTACACCCCTCCCTATCTCTATAACCCTCCAGCCCCTACAACCCTCCCTATCTCTGTAACCTTCTCCAGCCCCTACACCCCTCCCTATCTCTATAACCCTCCTCCAGCCCCTCCAACCCTCCCTATCTCTATAACCCTCCTCCAGCCCCTACACCCCTCCCTATCTCTATAACCCTCCTCCAGCCCCTACAACCCTCCCTATCTCTGGAACCTCCTCCAGCCCCTACACCCCTCCCTATCTCTGTAACCTCCTCCAGCCCCTACAACCCTCCTTATCTCTGTAACCTCCTCCAGCCCCTACACCCCTCCCCATCTCTGTCACCCCCTCCAGCCCCTACAACCCTCCCTATCTCTGTAACCCTCCCCCCAACCCCCCCTACCCTCCCCCCCACCACCCACCCCCCCAACCTCCATCTCTCCTCCTGCTGATAGGACCTGTCGTCTCACATGAGATAAGCAGGCTCCGTGAATGAGGGTCTGCGCAGAGAGATGCTCCTGCGTCTGGGGTGTGTGTGTGTGTGTGTGTGTGTACAAGCGCTGTGTAGCCCCAGGTGCCGAGACCCATTAGGCCTCGGGCGGCTTTCCTACCAATACGGCCTCGCTGGGGAGGTTGGTCCCTGCGCCTGTCAGCTTTGGAACCACAAACCACCCCCACCAACGCCCCCCCACCTTGACAGGAAACATGTACTTCCTCTTTCACAGCAGAGACTGAGAGACACAGCGAGAGAGAGAGAGGGGGAGAGGGACAAAGCCTCCTCTCCAGCCCAACACGGAATATCCATGTAGGTAAGGTCACGTTGTGGTGCCGGAGGCGGCACGCTTCAATCAGAGACCATCGCCGGACCCCTCACCCTTGCTGACCGCTCCATTCTCATCTCACCTTAAGCAAAAAGAAAAAGGGGGATCAGGAAGGATTGGATCGTCTCCGGCGCAGGTCTCCGGTCGCTCAGACACGAGGGAGGAGGACGCACAGGGTTGATGTGTCTCGGACGTGCACGGCGAACAGATGGGGAGGGGAGGGGAGCGGAAGGGACAGGGAGAGAATCAGGCGCGTCAGTCCAACTGTACGGTCCCACAGGGGTCATAGCCCCTGTACAGTCCGTGTGTGTGTGTCTCAGTATCAGCTCCTGTACAGGCTGTGTGTGTCTCTCAGTGTCAGCTCCTGTACGGTCTGTGTGTGTCTCTCAGTGTCAGCTCCTGTACGGTCTGTGTGTGTGTCTCAGTATCAGCTCCTGTACAGTCTGTGTGTGTGTGTCTCAGTGTCAGCTCCTGTACAGTCCGTGTGTGTGTGTCTCAGTATCAGCTCCTGTACAGTCTGTCTGTGTGTGTCTCAGTATCAGCTCCTGTACAGTCTGTGTGTGTGTGTCTCAGTGTCAGCTCCTGTACAGTCCGTGTGTGTGTGTCTCAGTATCAGCTCCTGTACAGTCTGTCTGTGTGTGTCTCAGTATCAGCTCCTGTACAGTCTGTGTGTGTGTGTCTCAGTGTCAGCTCCTGTACAGTCCGTGTGTGTGTGTCTCAGTGCCAGCTCATGTACAGTCTGTGTGTGTGTGTCTCAGTGTCAGCTCATGTATGGTCCGTGTGTGTGTCTCAGTGTCAGCTCCTGTACGGTGCGTGTGTGTGTCTCAGTGTCAGCTCCTGTACAGTCTGTGTGTGTCTCAGTGTCAGCTCATGTATGGTCCGTGTGTGTGTCTCAGTGTCAGCTCCTGTACGGTCTGTGTGTGTGTGTCTCAGTGTCAGCTCCTGTACGGTCTGTGTGTGAGTGTCTCAGTGTCAGCTCCTGTACGGTCTGTGTGTGTGTGTCTCAGTGTCAGCTCCTGTACGGTCCGTGTGTGTGTCTCAGTGTCAGCTCCTGTACGGTCCGTGTGTGTGTCTCAGTGTCAGCTCCTGTACGGTCTGTGTGTGTGTGTCCAGTGTCAGCTCCTGTACGGTCTGTGTGTGTGTGTCTCAGTGTCAGCTCCTGTACGGTCTGTGTGTGTGTATCTCAGTGTCAGCTCCTGTACGGTCTGTGTGTGTGTGTCTCAGTATCAGCTCCTGTACGGTCTGTGTGTGTGTGTCTCAGTGTCAGCTCCTGTACGGTCTGTGTGTGTGTGTCTCAGTGTCAGCTCCTGTACGGTTTGTGTGTGTCTCAGTGTCAGCTCCTGTACGGTCTGTGTGTGTGTGTCTCAGTGTCAGCTCCTGTACGGTCCGTGTGTGTCTCAGTGTCAGCTCCTGTATGGTCCGTGTGTGTATCAGTATCAGCTCCTGTACAGTCTGTGTGTTTGTCTCAGTGTCAGCTCCTGTATGGTCTGTGTGTGTCTCAGTGTCAGCGCCTGTACGGTCTGTGTGTGTCTCCGTATCAGCTCCTGTACGGTCTGTGTGTGTGTCTCAGTGTCAGCTCCTGTACGGTCCGTGTGTGTCTCAGTGTCAGCTCCTGTACGGTGCGTGTGTGTGTCTCAGTATCAGCTCCTGTACAGTCCGTGTGTGTGTGTGTCTCAGTTTCAGCTCCTGTACGGTCTGTGTGTGTGTCTCAGTGTCAGCTCTTGTACGGTCCGTGTGTGTCTCAGTGTCAGCTCCTGTACGGTCTGTGTGTGTCTCAGTGTCAGCTCCTGTACGGTCTGTGTGTGTCTCAGTGTCAGCTCCTGTACGGTCCGTGTGTGTGTGTGTCTCAGTGTCAGCTCCTGTACGGTCCGTGTGTGTGTGTGTCTCAGTGTCAGCTCCTGTACGGTCCGTGTGTGTGTCTCAGTGTCAGCTCCTGTACAGTCTGTGTGTGTGTGTCACAGTGTCAGCTCCTGTACGGTCCGTGTGTGTGTGTGTCTCAGTGTCAGCTCCTGTACGGTCCGTGTGTGTGTCTCAGTGTCAGCTCCTGTACGGTCTGTGTGTGTCTCAGTGTCAGCTCCTGTACGGTCCGTGTGTGTCTCAGTGTCAGCTCCTGTACGGTCTGTGTGTGTGTCTCAGTGTCAGCTCCTGTACGGTCTGTGTGTGTGTCTCAGTGTCAGCTCCTGTACGGTCTGTGTGTGTGTCTCAGTGTCAGCTCCTGTACAGTCTGTGTGTGTGTCTCAGTGTCAGCTCCTGTACGGTCCGTGTGTGTGTGTTTCAGTGTCAGCTCCTGTACGGTGTGTGTGTCTCAGTGTCAGCTCCTGTACGGTCCGTGTGTGTGTCTCAGTGTCAGCTCCTGTATGGTCTGTGTGTGTCTCAGTGTCAGCTCCTGCACAGTCTGTGTGTGTGTGTCTCAGTGTCAGCTCCTGTACGGTCTGTGTGTGTGTCTCAGTGTCAGCTCCTGTACGGTCTGTGTGTGTGTCTCAGTGTCAGCTCCTGTACGGTCTGTGTGTGTGTGTCTCAGTGTCAGCTCCTGTATGGTCTGTGTGTGTCTCAGTGTCAGCTCCTGCACAGTCTGTGTGTGTGTGTCTCAGTGTCAGCTCCTGTACGGTCCGTGTGTGTGTGTTTCAGTGTCAGCTCCTGTACGGTGTGTGTGTCTCAGTGTCAGCTCCTGTACGGTCCGTGTGTGTGTCTCAGTGTCAGCTCCTGTATGGTCTGTGTGTGTCTCAGTGTCAGCTCCTGTACGGTCCGTGTGTGTGTGTCTCAGTGTCAGCTCCTGTACGGTCTGTGTGTGTGTGTCTCAGTGTCAGCACCTGCACAGTCTGTGTGTGTGTCTCAGTGTCAGCTCCTGTACAGTCTGTGTGTGTGTGTCTCAGTGTGAGCTCCTGTACGGTCCGTGTGTGTGTGTCTCAGTGTATGCTCTTGTACGGTCTGTGTGTGTCTCAGTGTCAGCTCCTGTACGGTCCGTGTGTGTGTGTTTCAGTGTCAGCTCCTGTACGGTGTGTGTGTCTCAGTGTCAGCTCCGGTACAGTCCGTGTGTGTGTGTCTCAGTGTCAGCTCCTGTACAGTGCGTGTGTGTGTGTCTCAGTATCAGCTCCTGTACTGTCTGTGTGTGTGTGTCTCAGTGTCAGCTCCTGTACGGTCCGTGTGTGTGTGTCTCAGTGTCAGCTCCTGTACATTCTGTGTGTGTGTCTCCGTATCAGCTCCGGTACGGTCTGTGTGTGTGTCTCAGTGTCAGCTCCTGTACGGTCTGTGTGTGTGTCTCAGTGTCAGCTCCTGTACGGTCCGTGTGTGTGTGTCTCAGTGTCAGCTCCTGTACGGTGCGTGTGTGTGTGTCTCAGTATCAGCTCCTGTACTGTCTGTGTGTGTGTGTCTCAGTGTCAGCTCCTGTACGGTCCGTGTGTGTGTGTCTCAGTGTCAGCTCCTGTACATTCTGTGTGTGTGTCTCCGTATCAGCTCCGGTATGGTCTGTGTGTGTGTCTCAGTGTCAGCTCCTGTACGGTCTGTGTGTGTGTCTCAGTGTCAGCTCCTGTACGGTCCGTGTGTGTCTCAGTGTCAGCTCCTGTACAGTCCGTGTGTGTGTGTCTCAGTGTCAGCTCCTGTACAGTCCGTGTGTGTGTGTCTCAGTATCAGCTCCTGTACAGTCTGTGTGTGTGTGTCTCAGTGTCAGCTCCTGTACAGTCCGTGTGTGTTTGTCTCAGTATCAGCTCCTGTACAGTCTGTCTGTGTGTGTCTCAGTGTCAGCTCCTGTACGGTCTGTGTGTGTGTCTCAGTGTCAGCTCCGGTACGGTCCGTGTGTGTGTGTCTCAGTGTCAGCTCCTGTACGGTCTGTGTGTGTCTCAGTGTCAGCTCCTGTACAGTCCGTGTGTGTGTGTCTCAGTGTCAGCTCCTGTACAGTCTGTGTGTGTCTCAGTGTCAGCTCATGTATGGTCCGTGTGTGTGTCTCAGTGTCAGCTCCTGTACGGTCTGTGTGTGTGTCTCAGTGTCAGCTCCTGTACAGTCTGTGTGTGTGTGTCTCAGTGTCAGCTCCTGTACAGTCTGTGTGTGTGTGTCTCAGTGTCAGCTCCTGTACGGTCTGTGTGTGTGTGTCTCAGTGTCAGCTCCTGTACGGTCTGTGTGTGTGTGTCTCAGTGTCAGCTCCTGTACGGTCTGTGTGTGTGTGTCTCAGTGTCAGCTCCTGTACGGTCTGTGTGTGTGTGTCTCAGTGTCAGCTCCTGTACGGTCTGTGTGTGTGTGTCTCAGTGTCAGCTCCTGTACGGTCTGTGTGTGTGTGTCTCAGTGTCAGCTCCTGTACGGTCCGTGTGTGTGTGTCTCAGTGTCAGCTCCTGTACGGTCTGTGTGTGTCTCAGTATCAGCTCCTGTACAGTCTGTGTGTTTGTCTCAGTGTCAGCTCCTGTATGGTCTGTGTGTGTCTCAGTGTCAGCTCCTGTACGGTCTGTGTGTGTCTCAGTGTCAGCGCCTGTACGGTCCATTCGTGTGTTTGTCTCAGTGTCAGCTCCTGTACGGTCCGTGTGTGTGTGTCTCAGTGTCAGCTCCTGTACGTTCTGTGTGTGTGTGTCTCAGTGTCAGCTCCTGTACGGTCCGTGTGTGTGTGTCTCAGTGTCAGCTCCTGTACAGTCTGTGTGTGTGTGTGTCTCAGTTTCAGCTCCTGTACGGTCTGTGTGTGTGTGTCTCAGTGTCAGCTCCTGTACGGTCTGTGTGTGTGTGTCTCAGTGTCAGCTCCTGTACGGTCTGTGTGTGTGTGTCTCAGTGTCAGCTCCTGTACGGTCTGTGTGTGTGTCTCAGTGTCAGCTCTTGTACGGTCCGTGTGTGTGTGTCTGTGTCAGCACCTGTACGGTCTGTGTGTGTGTCTCAGTGTCAGCTCCTGTACGGTGTGTGTGTGTCTCAGTGTCAGCACCTGTACGGTGCGTGTGTGTGTCTCAGTGTCAGCTCATGTACGGTCTGTGTGTGTCTCAGTGTCAGCTCCTGTATGGTCCGTGTGTGTGTCTCAGTGTCAGCTCCTGTACGGTCTGTGTGTGTGTGTCTCAGTGTCAGCTCCTGTACGGTCTGTGTGTGTGTGTCTCAGTGTCAGCTCATGTATGGTCTGTGTGTGTGTGTCTCAGTGTCAGCTCCTGTACGGTCCGTGTGTGTGTGTGTCTCAGTGTCAGCTCCTGTACGGTCCGTGTGTGTGTGTCTCAGTGTCAGCTCCTGTACGGTCTGTGTGTGTGTGTCTCAGTGTCAGCTCCTGTACGGTCTGTGTGTGTGTGTCTCAGTATCAGCTCCTGTACGGTCTGTGTGTGTGTGTCTCAGTGTCAGCTCCTGTACGGTCTGTGTGTGTGTGTCTCAGTGTCAGCTCCTGTACGGTCTGTGTGTGTGTGTCTCAGTGTCAGCTCCTGTACGGTCTGTGTGTGTGTGTCTCAGTGTCAGCTCCTGTACGGTCTGTGTGTGTGTGTCTCAGTGTCAGCTCCTGTACGGTCTGTGTGTGTGTGTCTCAGTGTCAGCTCCTGTACGGTCTGTGTGTGTGTGTCTCAGTGTCAGCTCCTGTATGGTCCGTGTGTGTCTCAGTATCAGCTCCTGTACAGTCTGTGTGTTTGTCTCAGTGTCAGCTCCTGTACGGTGCGTGTGTGTGTCTCAGTGTCAGCTCCTGTACAGTCCGTGTGTGTCTCAGTGTCAGCGCCTGTACGGTCCATTCGTGTGTTTGTCTCAGTGTCAGCTCATGTACGGTCTGTGTGTGTGTCTCAGTGTCAGCTCCTGTACGGTCTGTGTGTGTGTCTCAGTGTCAGCTCCTGTACGGTCTGTGTGTGTGTCTCAGTATCAGCTCCTGTACGGTCTGTGTGTGTCTCAGTGTCAGCTCCTGTACGGTCTGTGTGTGTGTCTCAGTGTCAGCTCCTGTACGGTCCGTGTGTGTGTGTCCAGTGTCAGCTCCTGTACGGTCCGTGTGTGTGTCTCAGTGTCAGCTCCTGTACGGTCCGTGTGTGTGTCTCAGTGTCAGCTCCTGCACAGTCTGTGTGTGTGTCTCAGTGTCAGCTCCTGTACGGTCCGTGTGTGTGTCTCAGTGTCAGCTCCTGTATGGTCTGTGTGTGTCTCAGTGTCAGCTCCTGCACAGTCTGTGTGTGTGTCTCAGTGTCAGCTCCAGTACGGTCTGTGTGTGTCTCAGTGTCAGCTCCTGTATGGTCCCTGTGTGTGTCTCAGTGTCAGCTCCTGTACGGTCCGTGTGTGTGTGTTTCAGTGTCAGCTCCTGTACGGTGTGTGTGTCTCAGTGTCAGCTCCTGTACGGTCCGTGTGTGTGTCTCAGTGTCAGCTCCTGTATGGTCCGTGTGTGTGTGTCTCAGTGTCAGCTCCGGTACGGTCTGTGTGTGTCTCAGTGTCAGCTCCTGTACGGTCTGTGTGTGTCTCAGTATCAGCTCCTGTACAGTCCGTGTGTGTGTGTGTCTCAGTGTCAGCTCCTGTACGGTCTGTGTGTGTGTCTCAGTGTCAGCTCCTGTACGGTCTGTGTGTGTGTGTCTCAGTGTCAGCTCCTGTACGGTCTGTGTGTGTGTCTCAGTATCAGCTCCTGTACGGTCCGTGTATGTGTGTCTCAGTGTCAGCTCCTGTACGGTCTGTGTGTGTCTCAGTATCAGCTCCTGTACGGTCTGTGTGTGTGTCTCAGTGTCAGCTCCTGTACGGTCTGTGTGTGTGTCTCAGTGTCAGCTCCTGTACGGTCCGTGTGTGTGTGTTTCAGTGTCAGCTCCTGTACGGTCCGTGTGTGTGTCTCAGTGTCAGCTCCTGTACGGTCCGTGTGTGTCTCAGTGTCAGCTCCTGTACGGTCTGTGTGTGTGTGTCTCAGTGTCAGCTCCTGTACGGTCTGTGTGTGTGTGTCTCAGTGTCAGCTCCTGTACGGTCTGTGTGTGTGTGTCTCAGTGTCAGCTCCTGTATGGTCCGTGTGTGTGTGTCTCAGTGTCAGCTCCTGTACGGTGCGTGTGTGTGTCTCAGTGTCAGCTCCTGTACAGTCCGTGTGTCTCTCAGTGTCAGCTCCTGTACGGTGCGTGTGTGTGTCTCAGTGTCAGCTCCTGTACAGTCCGTGTGTGTCTCAGTGTCAGCTCCTGTACGGTCTGTGTGTGTGTGTCTCAGTGTCAGCTCCTGTACGGTCTGTGTGTGTGTGTCTCAGTGTCAGCTCCTGTATGGTCCGTGTGTGTGTGTCTCAGTGTCAGCTCCTGTACGGTGCGTGTGTGTGTCTCAGTGTCAGCTCCTGTACGGTCTGTGTGTGTGTGTCTTAGTGTCAGCTCCTGTACGGTCTGTGTGTGTCTCTCAGTGTCAGCTCCTGTACGGTGCGTGTGTGTGTCTCAGTGTCAGCTCCTGTACAGTCCGTGAGTGTCTCAGTGTCAGCGCCTGTACGGTCCATTCGTGTGTTTGTCTCAGTGTCAGCTCATGTACGGTCCGTGTGTGTGTGTCTCCGTATCAGCTCCTGTACGGTCTGTGTGTGTGTCTCAGTGTCAGCTCCTGTACGGTCTGTGTGTGTGTCTCAGTGTCAGCTCCTGTACGGTCTGTGTGTGTGTCTCAGTATCAGCTCCTGTACAGTCCGTGTGTGTCTCAGTGTCAGCTCCTGTACGGTCTGTGTGTGTCTCAGTGTCAGCTCCTGTACGGTCCGTGTGTGTGTGTCTCAGTGTCAGCTCCTGTACGGTCTGTGTGTGTGTCTCAGTGTCAGCTCCTGTACGGTCCGTGTGTGTGTGTCCAGTGTCAGCTCCTGTACGGTGTGTGTGTCTCAGTGTCAGCTCCTGTACGGTCCGTGTGTGTGTCTCAGTGTCAGCTCCTGTATGGTCTGTGTGTGTCTCAGTGTCAGCTCCTGCACAGTCTGTGTGTGTGTGTCTCAGTGTCAGCTCCTGTACGGTCCGTGTGTGTGTGTTTCAGTGTCAGCTCCTGTACGGTGTGTGTGTCTCAGTGTCAGCTCCTGTACGGTCCGTGTGTGTGTCTCAGTGTCAGCTCCTGTATGGTCTGTGTGTGTCTCAGTGTCAGCGCCTGTACTGTCTGTGTGTGTGTGTCTCAGTGTCAGCTCCTGTATGCTCCGTGTGTGTGTGTCTCAGTGTCAGCTCCGGTACGGTCTGTGTGTGTCTCAGTGTCAGCTCCTGTACGGTCTGTGTGTGTGTCTCAGTGTCAGCTCTTGTACGGTCTGTGTGTGTCTCAGTATCAGCTCCTGTACAGTCCGTGTGTGTGTGTGTCTCAGTTTCAGCTCCTGTACGGTCTGTGTGTGTCTCAGTGTCAGCTCCTGTACGGTCCGTGTATGTGTGTCTCAGTGTCAGCTCCTGTACGGTCCGTGTGTGTGTGTCTCAGTGTCAGCTCCTGTACGGTCCGTGTGTGTGTGTCTCAGTGTCAGCTCCTGTACGGTCTGTGTGTGTGTGTCTCAGTGTCAGCTCCTGTACGGTCTGTGTGTGTGTGTCTCAGTGTCAGCTCCTGTACGGTCTGTGTGTGTGTGTCTCAGTGTCAGCTCCTGTACGGTCTGTGTGTGTGTGTCTCAGTGTCAGCTCCTGTACAGTCTGTGTGTGTCTCAGTGTCAGCTCCTGTACGGTCTGTGTGTGTCTCAGTATCAGCTCCTGTACAGTCCATGCGTGTGTTTGTCTCAGTGTCAGCTCCTGTACGGTCTGTGTGTGTGTCTCAGTGTCAGCTCCTGTACGGTCCGTGTGTGTGTGTTTCAGTGTCAGCTCCTGTACGGTGTGTGTGTCTCAGTGTCAGCTCCTGTACGGTCCGTGTGTGTGTCTCAGTGTCAGCTCCTGTATGGTCTGTGTGTGTCTCAGTGTCAGCTCCTGCACAGTCTGTGTGTGTGTGTCTCAGTGTCAGCTCCTGTACGGTCTGTGTGTGTGTCTCAGTGTCAGCTCCTGTACGGTCTGTCTGTGTGTCTCAGTGTCAGCTCCTGTACGGTCTGTGTGTGTGTGTCTCAGTGTCAGCTCCTGTATGGTCCGTGTGTGTCTCAGTGTCAGCTCCTGTACTGTCTGTGAGTGTCTCAGTGTCAGCTCCTGTACGGTCTGTGTGTGTCTCAGTGTCAGCTCCTGTACGGTCTGTGTGTGTGTGTCTCAGTGTCAGCTCCTGCACAGTCTGTGTGTGTGTGTCTCAGTGTCAGCTCCTGTACGGTCCGTGTGTGTGTGTTTCAGTGTCAGCTCCTGTACGGTCTGTGTGTGTGTCTCAGTGTCAGCTCCTGTACGGTCCGTGTGTGTGTGTCTCAGTGTCAGCTCCTGTACGGTGCGTGTGTGTGTGTCTCAGTATCAGCTCCTGTACTGTCTGTGTGTGTGTGTCTCAGTGTCAGCTCCGGTACGGTCTGTGTGTGTGTCTCAGTGTCAGCTCCTGTACGGTCTGTGTGTGTGTTTCTCAGTGTTAGCTCCTGTACGGTCCGTGTGTGTCTCAGTGTCAGCTCCTGTACAGTCCGTGTGTGTGTGTCTCAGTGTCAGCTCCTGTACAGTCCGTGTGTGTGTGTCTCAGTATCAGTTCCTGTACAGTCTGTGTGTGTGTGTCTCAGTGTCAGCTCCTGTACAGTCCGTGTGTGTTTGTCTCAGTATCAGCTCCTGTACAGTCTGTCTGTGTGTGTCTCAGTGTCAGGTCCTGTACAGTCCGTGTGTGTGTGTCTCAGTGTCAGCTCCTGTACAGTCTGTGTGTGTCTCAGTGTCAGCTCATGTATGGTCCGTGTGTGTGTCTCAGTGTCAGCTCCTGTACGGTCTGTGTGTGTGTCTCAGTGTCAGCTCCTGTACAGTCTGTGTGTGTGTGTCTCAGTGTCAGCTCCTGTACAGACTGTGTGTGTGTGTCTCAGTGTCAGCTCCTGTACGGTCTGTGTGTGTGTGTCTCAGTGTCAGCTCCTGTACGGTCTGTGTGTGTGTGTCTCAGTGTCAGCTCCTGTACGGTCTGTGTGTGTGTGTCTCAGTGTCAGCTCCTGTACGGTCTGTGTGTGTGTGTCTCAGTGTCAGCTCCTGTACGGTCTGTGTGTGTGTGTCTCAGTGTCAGCTCCTGTACGGTCTGTGTGTGTGTGTCTCAGTGTCAGCTCCTGTACGGTCTGTGTGTGTGTGTGTCAGTGTCAGCTCCTGTACGGTCTGTGTGTGTGTCTCAGTGTCAGCTCCTGTACGGTCCGTGTGTGTCTCAGTGTCAGCTCCTGTACGGTCCGTGTGTGTCTCAGTATCAGCTCCTGTACAGTCTGTGTGTTTGTCTCAGTGTCAGCTCCTGTATGGTCTGTGTGTGTCTCAGTGTCAGCTCCTGTACGGTCTGTGTGTGTCTCAGTGTCAGCGCCTGTACGGTCCATTCGTGTGTTTGTCTCAGTGTCAGCTCATGTACGGTCTGTGTGTGTGTCTCAGTGTCAGCTCCTGTACGGTCCGTGTGTGTGTGTCTCAGTGTCAGCTCCTGTACGGTCTGTGTGTGTGTCTCAGTATCAGCTCATGTACGGTCTGTGTGTGTGTCTCAGTGTCAGCTCCTGTACGGTCCGTGTGTGTGTGTCTCAGTGTCAGCTCCTGTACGGTGCGTGTGTGTGTGTCTCAGTGTCAGCTCCTGTACGGTCCGTGTGTGTGTGTCTCAGTGTCAGCTCCTGTACGGTCTGTGTGTGTGTGTCTCAGTGTCAGCTCCTGTACGGTCTGTGTGTGTGTGTCTCAGTGTCAGCTCCTGTACGGTCTGTGTGTGTGTCTCTCAGTGTCAGCTCCTGTACGGTCTGTGTGTGTCTCAGTGTCAGCTCCTGTACGGTCTGTGTGTGTGTCTCAGTGTCAGCTCCTGTACGGTCTGTGTGTGTCTCAGTGTCAGCTCCTGTATGGTCCGTGTGTGTGTCTCAGTGTCAGCTCATGTACGGTCCGTGTGTGTGTGTCTCAGTGTCAGCTCCTGTACGGTCCGTGTGTGTGTCTCAGTGTCAGCTCCTGTACGGTCTGTGTGTGTGTGTCTCAGTGTCAGCTCCTGTACGGTCCGTGTGTGTGTCTCAGTGTCAGCTCCTGTACGGTCTGTGTGTGTGTGTCTCAGTGTCAGCTCCGGTACAGTCTGTGTGTGTGTCTCAGTGTCAGCTCCTGTACGGTCCATGTGTGTGTGTCTCAGTGTCAGCTCCTGTACAGTCCATGCGTGTGTTTGTCTCAGTGTCAGCTCCTGTATGGTCTGTGTGTGTGTGTCTCAGTGTCAGCTCCTGTACAGTCTGTGTGTGTGTCTCAGTGTCAGCTCCTGTATGGTCTGTGTGTGTGTCTCAGTGTCAGCTCCTGTACGGTCTGTGTGTGTGTCTCAGTGTCAGCTCATGTATGGTCTGTGTGTGTGTCTCAGTGTCAGCTCCTGTACGGTCCGTGTGTGTGTGTTTCAGTGTCAGCTCCTGTACATTCTGTGTGTGTGTGTCTCAGTGTCAGCTCCTGTACGGTCTGTGTGTGTGTGTCTCAGTGACAGCTCATGTACGGTCTGTGTGTGTCTCAGTGTCAGCTCCTGTACGGTCTGTGTGTGTGTGTCTCAGTGTCAGCTCCTGTACGGTGTGTGTGTCTCAGTGTCAGCTCCTGTACGGTCTGTGTGTGTGTCTCCGTATCAGCTCCTGTACGGTCTGTGTGTGTGTCTCAGTGTCAGCTCCTGTACGGTCTGTGTGTGTGTCTCAGTGTCAGCTCCTGTACGGTCTGTGTGTGTGTCTCCGTATCAGCTCCTGTACGGTCTGTGTGTGTGTCTCAGTGTCAGCTCTTGTACGGTCTGTGTGTGTGTCTCAGTGTCAGCTCCTGTACGGTCTGTGTGTGTGTGTCTCAGTGTCAGCTCCTGCACGGTCTGTGTGTGTGTGTCTCAGTGTCAGCTCTTGTACGGTCTGTGTGTGTGTCTCAGTGTCAGCTCCTGTACGGTCTGTGTTTGTGTCTCCGTATCAGCTCCAGTACAGTCTGTGTGTGTGTCTCAGTGTCAGCTCCTGTACATTCTGTGTGTGTGTGTCTCAGTGTCAGCTCCTGTACGGTCTGTGTGTGTGTGTCTCAGTGTCAGCTCCTGTACGGTGTGTGTGTCTCAGTGTCAGCTCCTGTACGGTCTGTGTGTGTGTCTCAGTGTCAGCTCCTGTACGGTCTGTGTGTCTGTGTCTCAGTGTCAGCTCCTGTATGGTCCGTGTGTGTGTGTCTCAGTGTCAGCTCCTGTACGGTCTGTGTGTGTGTGTCTCAGTGTCAGCTCCTGTACGGTCTGTGTGTGTGTCTCCGTATCAGCTCCTGTATGGTCCGTGTGTGTGTCTCAGTGTCAGCTCCTGTACGGTCTGTGTGTGTGTCTCAGTGTCAGCTCCTGTACGGTCTGTGTGTGTGTGTCTCAGTGTCAGCTCCTGTACGGTCTGTGTGTGTGTGTCTCAGTGTCAGCTCCTGTACGGTCTGTGTGTGTGTGTCTCAGTGTCAGCTCCTGTACGGTCTGTGTGTGTGTGTCTCAGTGTCAGCTCCTGTACGGTCTGTGTGTGTGTGTCTCAGTGTCAGCTCCTGTACGGTCTGTGTGTGTGTGTCTCAGTGTCAGCTCCTGTACGGTCTGTGTGTGTGTGTCTCAGTGTCAGCTCCTGTACGGTCTGTGTGTGTGTGTCTCAGTGTCAGCTCCTGTACGGTCTGTGTGTGTGTGTCTCAGTGTCAGCTCCTGTACGGTCCGTGTGTGTCTCAGTGTCAGCTCCTGTACGGTCCGTGTGTGTCTCAGTGTCAGCTCCTGTACAGTCTGTGTGTGTGTCTCAGTGTCAGCTCCTGTACGGTCTGTGAGTGTCTCAGTGTCAGCTCCTGTACGGTCTGTGTGTGTCTCAGTGTCAGCGCCTGTACGGTCCATTCGTGTGTTTGTCTCAGTGTCAGCTCATGTACGGTCTGTGTGTGTGTCTCAGTGTCAGCTCCTGTACGGTCCGTGTGTGTGTGTCTCAGTGTCAGCTCCTGTACGGTCTGTGTGTGTGTGTCTCAGTGTCAGCTCCTGTACGGTCTGTGTGTGTGTCTCAGTGTCAGCTCCTGTATGCTCTGTCTGTGTGTGTCTCAGTGTCAGCTCCTGTACGGTGCGTGTATGTGTCTCAGTGTCAGCTCCTGTACAGTCTGTGTGTGTGTGTCTCAGTGTCAGCTCCTGTACGGTGCGTGTATGTGTCTCAGTGTCAGCTCCTGTACAGTCTGTGTGTGTGTGTCACAGTGTCAGCTCCTCTATGGTCTGTGTGTGTGCCTCAGTGTCAGCTCCTGTACAGTCTGTGTGTGTGTGTGTCTCAGTTTCAGCTCCTGTACGGTCTGTGTGTGTCTCAGTGTCAGGTCCTGTATGGTCTGTTTGTGTGTCTCAGTGTCAGCACCTGTACGGTCTGTGTGTGTGTCTCAGTGTCAGCTCCTGTACGGTCTGTGTGTGTCTCAATGTGAGCTCCTGTATGGTCCGTGTGTGTGTCTCAGTGTCAGCTCATGTACAGTCCCTGTGTGTGTCTCAGTGTCAGCTCCTGTACGGTCTGTGTGTGTGTCTCAGTGTCAGCTCCTGTACAGTCTGTGTGTGTCTCAGTGTCAGCTCATGTACGGTCCGTGTGTGTGTCTCAGTGTCAGCTCCTGTACGGTCTGTGTGTGTGTCTCAGTGTCAGCTCCTGTACAGTCTGTGTGTGTGTGTCTCAGTGTCAGCTCCTGTACGGTCTGTGTGTGTGTGTCTCAGTGTCAGCTCCTGTACGGTCTGTGTGTGTGTGTCTCAGTGTCAGCTCCTGTACGGTCTGTGTGTGTGTGTCTCAGTGTCAGCTCCTGTACGGTCTGTGTGTGTGTGTCTCAGTGTCAGCTCCTGTACGGTCTGTGTGTGTGTGTCTCAGTGTCAGCTCCTGTACGGTCTGTGTGTGTGTGTCTCAGTGTCAGCTCCTGTACGGTCTGTGTGTGTGTGTCTCAGTGTCAGCTCCTGTACGGTCTGTGTGTGTGTGTCTCAGTGTCAGCTCCTGTACGGTCCGTGTGTGTGTGTCTCAGTGTCAGCTCCTGTACGGTCTGTGTGTGTCTCAGTATCAGCTCCTGTACAGTCTGTGTGTTTGTCTCAGTGTCAGCTCCTGTATGGTCTGTGTGTGTCTCAGTGTCAGCTCTTGTACGGTCTGTGTGTGTGTCTCAGTGTCAGCTCCTGTACGGTCTGTGTGTGTCTCAGTGTCAGCTCCTGTGCGGTCTGTGTGTGTGTCTCAGTGTCAGCTCCTGTACAGTCTGTGTGTGTGTCTCAGTGTCAGCTCCTGTATGGTCTGTGTGTGTCTCAGTGTCAGCTCCTGTACGGTCTGTGTGTGTCTCAGTGTCAGCTCCTGTACGGTCTGTGTGTGTGTCTCAGTGTCAGCTCCTGTACAGTCTGTGTGTTTGTCTCAGTGTCAGCTCCTGTACGGTCTGTGTGTGTCTCAGTGTCAGCGCCTGTACGGTCCATTCGTGTGTTTGTCTCAGTGTCAGCTCCTGTACGGTCCGTGTGTGTGTGTCTCAGTGTCAGCTCCTGTACGGTCTGTGTGTGTGTCTCAGTGTCAGCTCTTGTACGGTCTGTGTGTGTGTGTCTCAGTGTCAGCTCCTGTATAGTCCGTGTGTGTGTCTCAGTGTCAGCTCCTGTACGGTGCGTGTATCTGTCTCAGTGTCAGCTCCTGTACGGTCTGTGTGTGTGTGCCTCAGTGTCAGCTCCTGTACGGTCTGTGTGTGTGTGTCTCAGTGTCAGCTCCTGTACAGTCTGTGTGTGTGTGTGTCTCAGTTTCAGCTCCTGTACGGTCTGTGTGTGTCTGTGTCAGCACCTGTACTGTCTGTGTGTGTGTCTCAGTGTCAGCTCCTGTACGGTGTGTGTGTGTCTCAGTGTCAGCACCTGTACGGTGCGTGTGTGTGTCTCAGTGTCAGCTCCTGTACGGTCTGTGTGTGTCTCAGTGTCAGCTCCTGTACGGTCCGTGTGTGTGTCTCAGTGTCAGCTCCTGTACAGTCTGTGTGTGTGTGTCTCAGTGTCAGCTCCTGTACGGTGTGTGTGTCTCAGTGTCAGCTCCTGTACAGTCTGTGTGTGTGTGTGTCTCAGTGTCAGCTCATGTACGGTCTGTGTGTGTCTCAGTGTCAGCTCCTGTATGGTCCGTGTGTGTGTCTCAGTGTCAGCTCATGTATGGTCTGTGTGTGTGTGTCTCAGTGTCAGCTCCTGTACGGTCCGTGTGTGTGTCTCAGTGTAAGCTCCTGTACGGTCTGTGTGTGTGTGTCTCAGTGTCAGCTCCTGTACGGTCTGTGTGTGTGTGTCTCAGTATCAGCTCCTGTACGGTCTGTGTGTGTGTGTCTCAGTGTCAGCTCCTGTACGGTCTGTGTGTGTGTGTCTCAGTGTCAGCTCCTGTACGGTCTGTGTGTGTGTGTCTCAGTGTCAGCTCCTGTACGGTCCGTGTGTGTCTCAGTGTCAGCTCCTGTACGGTCTGTGTGTGTGTGTCTCAGTGTCAGCTCCTGTACGGTCTGTGTGTGTGTGTCTCAGTGTCAGCTCCTGTACGGTCTGTGTGTGTGTGTCTCAGTGTCAGCTCCTGTATGGTCCGTGTGTGTCTCAGTATCAGCTCCTGTACAGTCTGTGTGTTTGTCTCAGTGTCAGCTCCTGTACGGTGCGTGTGTGTGTCTCAGTGTCAGCTCCTGTACAGTCCGTGTGTGTCTCAGTGTCAGCGCCTGTACGGTCCATTCGTGTGTTTGTCTCAGTGTCAGCTCATGTACGGTCTGTGTGTGTGTCTCAGTGTCAGCTCCTGTACGGTCTGTGTGTGTGTCTCAGTGTCAGCTCCTGTACGGTCTGTGTGTGTGTCTCAGTATCAGCTCCTGTACGGTCTGTGTGTGTCTCAGTGTCAGCTCCTGTACGGTCCGTGTGTGTGTGTCTCAGTGTCAGCTCCTGTACGGTCTGTGTGTGTGTCTCAGTGTCAGCTCCTGTACGGTCCGTGTGTGTGTGTCCAGTGTCAGCTCCTGTACGGTGTGTGTGTCTCAGTGTCAGCTCCTGTACGGTCCGTGTGTGTGTCTCAGTGTCAGCTCCTGTATGGTCTGTGTGTGTCTCAGTGTCAGCTCCTGCACAGTCTGTGTGTGTGTCTCAGTGTCAGCTCCTGTACGGTCTGTGTGTGTCTCAGTGTCAGCTCATGTATGGTCCGTGTGTGTGTCTCAGTGTCAGCTCCTGTACGGTCCGTGTGTGTGTGTTTCAGTGTCAGCTCCTGTACGGTGTGTGTGTCTCAGTGTCAGCTCCTGTACGGTCCGTGTGAGTGTCTCAGTGTCAGCTCCTGTATGGTCTGTGTGTGTCTCAGTGTCAGCTCCTGTATGGTCCGTGTGTGTGTGTCTCAGTGTCAGCTCCTGTACGGTCTGTGTGTGTGTGTCTCAGTGTCAGCTCCTGTACAGTCCGTGTGTGTGTCTCCGTATCAGCTCCTGTACGGTCTGTGTGTGTGTCTCAGTGTCAGCTCCTGTACGGTCTGTGTGTGTCTCAGTGTCAGCTCCTGTACGGTCTGTGTGTGTGTCTCAGTGTCAGCTCCTGTATGGTCCGTGTGTGTTTGTCTCAGTGTCAGCTCCTGTACGGTCTGTGTGTGTGTCTCAGTGTCAGCTCCTGTATGGTCCGTGTGTGTGTGTCTCAGTGTCAGGTCCTGTACGGTCTGTGTGTGTCTCAGTGTCAGCTCCTGTACGGTCTGTGTGTGTGTGTCTCAGTGTCAGCTCCTGTATGGTCTGTGTGTGTGTGTCTCAGTGTCAGCTCCTGTACAGTCTGTGTGTGTGTCTCAGTGTCAGCTCCTGTACGGTCCGTGTGTGTCTCAGTGTCAGCTCCTGTACGGTCTGTGTGTGTGTCTCAGTGTCAGCTCTTGTACGGTCTGTGTGTGTGTGTCTCAGTGTCAGCTCCTGTACAGTCCGTGTGTGTGTGTGTCTCAGTTTCAGCTCCTGTACGGTCTGTGTGTGTCTCAGTGACAGCTCCTGTACGGTCTGTGTGTGTGTCTCAGTGTCAGCTCCTGTACGGTCTGTGTGTGTGTGTCTCAGTATCAGCTCCTGTACGGTCTGTGTGTGTGTCTCAGTGTCAGCTCCTGTACGGTCTGTGTGTGTGTCTCAGTGTCAGCTCCTGTACGGTCCGTGTGTGTGTGTTTCAGTGTCAGCTCCTGTACGGTCCGTGTGTGTGTCTCAGTGTCAGCTCCTGTACGGTCCGTGTGTGTCTCAGTGTCAGCTCCTGTACGGTCTGTGTGTGTGTGTCTCAGTGTCAGCTCCTGTACGGTCTGTGTGTGTGTGTCTCAGTGTCAGCTCCTGTACGGTCTGTGTGTGTGTGTCTCAGTGTCAGCTCCTGTATGGTCCGTGTGTGTGTGTCTCAGTGTCAGCTCCTGTACGGTGCGTGTGTGTGTCTCAGTGTCAGCTCCTGTACAGTCCGTGTGTCTCTCAGTGTCAGCTCCTGTACGGTGCGTGTGTGTGTCTCAGTGTCAGCTCCTGTACAGTCCGTGTGTGTCTCAGTGTCAGCGCCTGTACGGTCCATTCGTGTGTTTGTCTCAGTGTCAGCTCATGTACGGTCCGTGTGTGTGTGTCTCCGTATCAGCTCCTGTACGGTCTGTGTGTGTGTCTCAGTGTCAGCTCCTGTACGGTCTGTGTGTGTGTCTCAGTGTCAGCTCCTGTACGGTCTGTGTGTGTGTCTCAGTATCAGCTCCTGTACAGTCCGTGTGTGTCTCAGTGTCAGCTCCTGTACGGTCTGTGTGTGTCTCAGTGTCAGCTCCTGTACGGTCCGTGTGTGTGTGTCTCAGTGTCAGCTCCTGTACGGTCTGTGTGTGTGTCTCAGTGTCAGCTCCTGTACGGTCCGTGTGTGTGTGTCCAGTGTCAGCTCCTGTACGGTGTGTGTGTCTCAGTGTCAGCTCCTGTACGGTCCGTGTGTGTGTCTCATTGTCAGCTCCTGTATGGTCCGTGTGTGTCTCAGTGTCAGCTCCTGCACAGTCTGTGTGTGTGTGTCTCAGTGTCAGCTCCTGTACGGTCCGTGTGTGTGTGTTTCAGTGTCAGCTCCTGTACGGTGTGTGTGTCTCAGTGTCAGCTCCTGTATGGTCCGTGTGTGTGTCTCAGTGTCAGCTCCTGTATGATCTGTGTGTGTCTCAGTGTCAGCTCCTGTACGGTCCGTGTGTGTGTGTCTCAGTGTCAGCTCCTGTACGGTCTGTGTGTGTGTGTCTCAGTGTCAGCTCCGGTACGGTCTGTGTGTGTCTCAGTGTCAGCTCCGGTACGGTCTGTGTGTGTCTCAGTGTCAGCTCCTGTACGGTCTGTGTGTGTGTCTCAGTGTCAGCTCTTGTACGGTCTGTGTGTGTGTGTGTCTCAGTTTCAGCTCCTGTACGGTCTGTGTGTGTCTCAGTGTCAGCTCCTGTACGGTCCGTGTATGTGTGTCTCAGTGTCAGATCCTGTACGGTCCGTGTGTGTGTGTCTCAGTGTCAGCTCCTGTACGGTCCGTGTGTGTGTGTCTCAGTGTCAGCTCCTGTACGGTCTGTGTGTGTGTGTCTCAGTGTCAGCTCCTGTACGGTCTGTGTGTGTGTCTCAGTGTCAGCTCCTGTACGGTCTGTGTGTGTGTCTCAGTGTCAGCTCCTGTACGGTCTGTGTGTGTGTCTCAGTGTCAGCTCCTGTACGGTCCGTGTGTGTGTGTTTCAGTGTCAGCTCCTGTACGGTGTGTGTGTCTCAGTGTCAGCTCCTGTACGGTCCGTGTGTGTGTGTCTCAGTGTCAGCTCCTGTACGGTCCGTGTGTGTGTGTTTCAGTGTCAGCTCCTGTACGGTGTGTGTGTCTCAGTGTCAGCTCCTGTACGGTCCGTGTGTGGGTCTCAGTGTCAGCTCCTGTATGGTCTGTGTGTGTCTCAGTGTCAGCTCCTGTACGGTCTGTGTGTGTGTGTCTCAGTGTCAGCTCCTGCACAGTCTGTGTGTGTGTGTCTCAGTGTCAGCTCCTGTACGGTCTGTGTGTGTGTCTCAGTGTCAGCTCCTGTACGGTCTGTCTGTGTGTCTCAGTGTCAGCTCCTGTACGGTCTGTGTGTGTGTGTCTCAGTGTCAGCTCCTGTATGGTCTGTGTGTGTCTCAGTGTCAGCTCCTGTACTGTCTGTGAGTGTCTCAGTGTCAGCTCCTGTACGGTCTGTGTGTGTCTCAGTGTCAGCTCCTGTACGGTGTGTGTGTCTCAGTGTCAGCTCCTGCACAGTCTGTGTGTGTGTGTCTCAGTGTCAGCTCCTGTACGGTCCGTGTGTGTGTGTTTCAGTGTCAGCTCCTGTGCGGTGTGTGTGTCTCAGTGTCAGCTCCTGTACGGTGCGTGTGTGTGTGTCTCAGTATCAGCTCCTGTACTGTCTGTGTGTGTGTGTCTCAGTGTCAGCTCCTGTACAGTCAGTGTGTGTGTGTCTCAGTGTCAGCTCCTGTACGGTCCGTGTGTGTGTCTCAGTGTCAGCTCCGGTACGGTCTGTGTGTGTGTCTCAGTGTCAGCTCCTGTACGGTCTGTGTGTGTGTTTCTCAGTGTCAGCTCCTGTACGGTCCGTGTGTGTCTCAGTGTCAGCTCCTGTACAGTCCGTGTGTGTGTGTCTCAGTGTCAGCTCCTGTACAGTCCGTGTGTGTGTGTCTCAGTATCAGCTCCTGTACAGTCTGTGTGTGTGTGTCTCAGTGTCAGCTCCTGTACAGTCCGTGTGTGTTTGTCTCAGTATCAGCTCCTGTACAGTCTGTCTGTGTGTGTCTCAGTGTCAGCTCCTGTACGGTCTGTGTGTGTGTCTCAGTGTCAGCTCCTGTACAGTCTGTGTGTGTGTGTCTCAGTGTCAGCTCCTGTACAGTCTGTGTGTGTGTGTCTCAGTGTCAGCTCCTGTACGGTCTGTGTGTGTGTGTCTCAGTGTCAGCTCCTGTACGGTCTGTGTGTGTGTGTGTCTCAGTGTCAGCTCCTGTACGGTCTGTGTGTGTGTGTCTCAGTGTCAGCTCCTGTACGGTCTGTGTGTGTGTGTCTCAGTGTCAGCTCCTGTACGGTCTGTGTGTGTGTGTCTCAGTGTCAGCTCCTGTACGGTCTGTGTGTGTGTGTCTCAGTGTCAGCTCCTGTACGGTCTGTGTGTGTGTGTCTCAGTGTCAGCTCCTGTACGGTCTGTGTGTGTGTCTCAGTGTCAGCTCCTGTACGGTCCGTGTGTGTCTCAGTGTCAGCTCCTGTACGGTCCGTGTGTGTCTCAGTATCAGCTCCTGTACAGTCTGTGTGTTTGTCTCAGTGTCAGCTCCTGTATGGTCTGTGTGTGTCTCAGTGTCAGCTCCTGTATGGTCTGTGTGTGTCTCAGTGTCAGCTCCTGTACGGTCTGTGTGTGTCTCAGTGTCAGCGCCTGTACGGTCCATTCGTGTGTTTGTCTCAGTGTCAGCTCATGTACGGTCTGTGTGTGTGTCTCAGTGTCAGCTCCTGTACGGTCCGTGTGTGTGTGTCTCAGTGTCAGCTCCTGTACGGTCTGTGTGTGTGTCTCAGTATCAGCTCATGTACGGTCTGTGTGTGTGTCTCAGTGTCAGCTCCTGTACGGTCCGTGTGTGTGTGTCTCAGTGTCAGCTCCTGTACGGTGCGTGTGTGTGTGTCTCAGTGTCAGCTCCTGTACGGTCCGTGTGTGTGTGTCTCAGTGTCAGCTCCTGTACGGTCTGTGTGTGTGTGTGTCTCAGTGTCAGCTCCTGTACGGTCTGTGTGTGTGTCTCAGTGTCAGCTCCTGTACGGTCTGTGTGTGTGTCTCAGTGTCAGCTCCTGTACGGTCTGTGTGTGTGTCTCAGTGTCAGCTCCTGTACGGTCTGTGTGTGTCTGTGTCAGCACCTGTACGGTCTGTGTGTGTGTCTCAGTGTCAGCTCCTGTACGGTCTGTGTGTGTGTGTCTCAGTGTCAGCTCCTGTACGGTCTGTGTGTGTGTCTCAGTGTCAGCTCATGTACGGTCCGTGTGTGTGTGTCTCAGTGTCAGCTCCTGTACGGTCCGTGTGTGTCTCAGTATCAGCTCCTGTACAGTCTGTGTGTTTGTCTCAGTGTCAGCTCCTGTACGGTCCGTGTGTGTGTATCTCAGTGTCAGCTCCTGTACAGTCTGTGTGTTTGTCTCAGTGTCAGCTCCTGTACGGTGCGTGTGTGTGTCTCAGTGTCAGCTCCTGTACAGTCCGTGTGTGTCTCAGTGTCAGCGCCTGTACGGTCCATTCGTGTGTTTGTCTCAGTGTCAGCTCATGTACGGTCTGTGTGTGTGTCTCAGTGTCAGCTCCTGTACGGTCTGTGTGTGTGTCTCAGTATCAGCTCCTGTACGGTCTGTGTGTGTCTCAGTGTCAGCTCCTGTACGGTCCGTGTGTGTGTGTCTCAGTGTCAGCTCCTGTACGGTCTGTGTGTGTGTCTCAGTGTCAGCTCCTGTACGGTCCGTGTGTGTGTGTCCAGTGTCAGCTCCTGTACGGTGTGTGTGTCTCAGTGTCAGCTCCTGTACGGTCCGTGTGTGTGTCTCAGTGTCAGCTCCTGTATGGTCTGTGTGTGTCTCAGTGTCAGCTCCTGTACAGTCTGTGTGTGTGTCTCAGTGTCAGCTCCTGTACGGTCTGTGTGTGTCTCAGTGTCAGCTCCTGTATGGTCCGTGTGTGTGTCTCAGTGTCAGCTCCTGTACGGTCCGTGTGTGTGTGTTTCAGTGTCAGCTCCTGTACGGTGTGTGTGTCTCAGTGTCAGCTCCTGTACGGTCCGTGTGTGTGTCTCAGTGTCAGCTCCTGTATGGTCTGTGTGTGTCTCAGTGTCAGCTCCTGTATGGTCCGTGTGTGTGTGTCTCAGTGTCAGCTCCTGTACAGTCCGTGTGTGTGTGTCTCAGTGTCAGCTCCTGTACGGTCTGTGTGTGTGTCTCAGTGTCAGCTCCTGTATGGTCCGTGTGTGTTTGTCTCAGTGTCAGCTCCTGTACGGTCTGTGTGTGTGTCTCAGTGTCAGCTCCTGTATGGTCCGTGTGTGTGTGTCTCAGTGTCAGGTCCTGTACGGTCTGTGTGTGTCTCAGTGTCAGCTCCTGTACGGTCTGTGTGTGTGTGTCTCAGTGTCAGCTCCTGTATGGTCTGTGTGTGTGTGTCTCAGTGTCAGCTCCTGTACAGTCTGTGTGTGTGTCTCAGTGTCAGCTCCTGTACGGTCCGTGTGTGTCTCAGTGTCAGCTCCTGTACGGTCTGTGTGTGTGTCTCAGTGTCAGCTCTTGTACGGTCTGTGTGTGTCTCAGTATCAGCTCCTGTACAGTCCGTGTGTGTGTGTGTCTCAGTTTCAACTCCTGTACGGTCTGTGTGTGTCTCAGTGACAGCTCCTGTACGGTCTGTGTGTGTGTCTCAGTGTCAGCTCCTGTACGGTCTGTGTGTGTGTGTCTCAGTATCAGCTCCTGTACGGTCTGTGTGTGTGTCTCAGTGTCAGCTCCTGTACGGTCTGTGTGTGTGTCTCAGTGTCAGCTCCTGTACGGTCCGTGTGTGTGTGTTTCAGTGTCAGCTCCTGTACGGTCCGTGTGTGTGTCTCAGTGTCAGCTCCTGTACGGTCCGTGTGTGTCTCAGTGTCAGCTCCTGTACGGTCTGTGTGTGTGTGTCTCAGTGTCAGCTCCTGTACGGTCTGTGTGTGTGTGTCTCAGTGTCAGCTCCTGTACGGTCTGTGTGTGTGTGTCTCAGTGTCAGCTCCTGTATGGTCCGTGTGTGTGTGTCTCAGTGTCAGCTCCTGTACGGTGCGTGTGTCTGTCTCAGTGTCAGCTCCTGTACAGTCCGTGTGTCTCTCAGTGTCAGCTCCTGTACGGTGCGTGTGTGTGTCTCAGTGTCAGCTCCTGTACAGTCCGTGTGTGTCTCAGTGTCAGCGCCTGTACGGTCCATTCGTGTGTTTGTCTCAGTGTCAGCTCATGTACGGTCCGTGTGTGTGTGTCTCCGTATCAGCTCCTGTACGGTCTGTGTGTGTGTCTCAGTGTCAGCTCCTGTACGGTCTGTGTGTGTGTCTCAGTGTCAGCTCCTGTACGGTCTGTGTGTGTGTCTCAGTATCAGCTCCTGTACAGTCCGTGTGTGTCTCAGTGTCAGCTCCTGTACGGTCTGTGTGTGTCTCAGTGTCAGCTCCTGTACGGTCCGTGTGTGTGTGTCTCAGTGTCAGCTCCTGTACGGTCTGTGTGTGTGTCTCAGTGTCAGCTCCTGTACGGTCCGTGTGTGTGTGTCCAGTGTCAGCTCCTGTACGGTGTGTGTGTCTCAGTGTCAGCTCCTGTACGGTCCGTGTGTGTGTCTCAGTGTCAGCTCCTGTATGGTCCGTGTGTGTCTCAGTGTCAGCTCCTGCACAGTCTGTGTGTGTGTGTCTCAGTGTCAGCTCCTGTACGGTCCGTGTGTGTGTGTTTCAGTGTCAGCTCCTGTACGGTGTGTGTGTCTCAGTGTCAGCTCCTGTATGGTCCGTGTGTGTGTCTCAGTGTCAGCTCCTGTATGGTCTGTGTGTGTCTCAGTGTCAGCTCCTGCACAGTCTGTGTGTGTCTCAGTGTCAGCGCCTGTACGGTCTGTGTGTGTGTGTGTCTCAGTGTCAGCTCCTGTACGGTCTGTGTGTGTCTCAGTGTCAGCTCCTGTACGGTCCGTGTATGTGTGTCTCAGTGTCAGATCCTGTACGGTCCGTGTGTGTGTGTCTCAGTGTCAGCTCCTGTACGGTCCGTGTGTGTGTGTCTCAGTGTCAGCTCCTGTACGGTCTGTGTGTGTGTGTCTCAGTGTCAGCTCCTGTACGGTCTGTGTGTGTGTCTCAGTGTCAGCTCCTGTACAGTCTGTGTGTGTCTCAGTGTCAGCTCCTGTACGGTCTGTGTGTGTCTCAGTATCAGCTCCTGTACAGTCCATGCGTGTGTTTGTCTCAGTGTCAGCTCCTGTACGGTCTGTGTGTGTGTCTCAGTGTCAGCTCCTGTACGGTCCGTGTGTGTGTGTTTCAGTGTCAGCTCCTGTACGGTGTGTGTGTCTCAGTGTCAGCTCCTGTACGGTCCGTGTGTGGGTCTCAGTGTCAGCTCCTGTATGGTCTGTGTGTGTCTCAGTGTCAGCTCCTGTACGGTCTGTGTGTGTGTGTCTCAGTGTCAGCTCCTGCACAGTCTGTGTGTGTGTGTCTCAGTGTCAGCTCCTGTACGGTCTGTGTGTGTGTCTCAGTGTCAGCTCCTGTACGGTCTGTCTGTGTGTCTCAGTGTCAGCTCCTGTACGGTCTGTGTGTGTGTGTCTCAGTGTCAGCTCCTGTATGGTCTGTGTGTGTCTCAGTGTCAGCTCCTGTACTGTCTGTGAGTGTCTCAGTGTCAGCTCCTGTACGGTCTGTGTGTGTCTCAGTGTCAGCTCCTGTACGGTGTGTGTGTCTCAGTGTCAGCTCCTGCACAGTCTGTGTGTGTGTGTCTCAGTGTCAGCTCCTGTACGGTCCGTGTGTGTGTGTTTCAGTGTCAGCTCCTGTGCGGTGTGTGTGTCTCAGTGTCAGCTCCTGTACGGTGCGTGTGTGTGTGTCTCAGTATCAGCTCCTGTACTGTCTGTGTGTGTGTGTCTCAGTGTCAGCTCCTGTACAGTCAGTGTGTGTGTGTCTCAGTGTCAGCTCCTGTACGGTCCGTGTGTGTGTCTCAGTGTCAGCTCCGGTACGGTCTGTGTGTGTGTCTCAGTGTCAGCTCCTGTACGGTCTGTGTGTGTGTTTCTCAGTGTCAGCTCCTGTACGGTCCGTGTGTGTCTCAGTGTCAGCTCCTGTACAGTCCGTGTGTGTGTGTCTCAGTGTCAGCTCCTGTACAGTCCGTGTGTGTGTGTCTCAGTATCAGCTCCTGTACAGTCTGTGTGTGTGTGTCTCAGTGTCAGCTCCTGTACAGTCCGTGTGTGTTTGTCTCAGTATCAGCTCCTGTACAGTCTGTCTGTGTGTGTCTCAGTGTCAGCTCCTGTACGGTCTGTGTGTGTGTCTCAGTGTCAGCTCCTGTACAGTCTGTGTGTGTGTGTCTCAGTGTCAGCTCCTGTACAGTCTGTGTGTGTGTGTCTCAGTGTCAGCTCCTGTACGGTCTGTGTGTGTGTGTCTCAGTGTCAGCTCCTGTACGGTCTGTGTGTGTGTGTGTCTCAGTGTCAGCTCCTGTACGGTCTGTGTGTGTGTGTCTCAGTGTCAGCTCCTGTACGGTCTGTGTGTGTGTGTCTCAGTGTCAGCTCCTGTACGGTCTGTGTGTGTGTGTCTCAGTGTCAGCTCCTGTACGGTCTGTGTGTGTGTCTCAGTGTCAGCTCCTGTACGGTCCGTGTGTGTCTCAGTGTCAGCTCCTGTACGGTCCGTGTGTGTCTCAGTGTCAGCTCCTGTACGGTCTGTGTGTGTGTCTCAGTGTCAGCTCCTGTACAGTCTGTGTGTTTGTCTCAGTGTCAGCTCCTGTATGGTCTGTGTGTGTCTCAGTGTCAGCTCCTGTATGGTCTGTGTGTGTCTCAGTGTCAGCTCCTGTACGGTCTGTGTGTGTCTCAGTGTCAGCGCCTGTACGGTCCATTCGTGTGTTTGTCTCAGTGTCAGCTCATGTACGGTCTGTGTGTGTGTCTCAGTGTCAGCTCCTGTACGGTCCGTGTGTGTGTGTCTCAGTGTCAGCTCCTGTACGGTCTGTGTGTGTGTCTCAGTATCAGCTCATGTACGGTCTGTGTGTGTGTCTCAGTGTCAGCTCCTGTACGGTCCGTGTGTGTGTGTCTCAGTGTCAGCTCCTGTACGGTGCGTGTGTGTGTGTCTCAGTGTCAGCTCCTGTACGGTCCGTGTGTGTGTGTCTCAGTGTCAGCTCCTGTACGGTCTGTGTGTGTGTGTGTCTCAGTGTCAGCTCCTGTACGGTCTGTGTGTGTGTCTCAGTGTCAGCTCCTGTACGGTCTGTGTGTGTGTCTCAGTGTCAGCTCCTGTACGGTCCGTGTGTGTGTCTCAGTGTCAGCTCATGTACGGTCTGTGTGTGTGTCTCAGTGTCAGCTCCTGTACGGTCTGTGTGTGTCTGTGTCAGCACCTGTACGGTCTGTGTGTGTGTCTCAGTGTCAGCTCCTGTACGGTCTGTGTGTGTGTCTCAGTGTCAGCTCCTGTATGGTCCGTGTGTGTGTCTCAGTGTCAGCTCATGTACGGTCCGTGTGTGTGTGTCTCAGTGTCAGCTCCTGTACGGTCCGTGTGTGTGTGTCAGTGTCAGCTCCTGTACGGTCTGTGTGTGTGTGTCTCAGTGTCAGCTCCTGTACGGTCCGTGTGTGTGTCTCAGTGTCAGCTCCTGTACGGTCTGTGTGTGTGTGTCTCAGTGTCAGCTCCGGTACAGTCTGTGTGTGTGTCTCAGTGTCAGCTCCTGTACGGTCCATGTGTGTGTGTCTCAGTGTCAGCTCCTGTACAGTCCATGCGTGTGTTTGTCTCAGTGTCAGCTCCTGTACGGTCTGTGTGTGTGTCTCAGTGTCAGCTCCTGTACGGTCTGTGTGTGTGTCTCAGTGTCAGCTCATGTATGGTCTGTGTGTGTGTCTCAGTGTCAGCTCCTGTACGGTCCGTGTGTGTGTGTTTCAGTGTCAGCTCCTGTACATTCTGTGTGTGTGTGTCTCAGTGTCAGCTCCTGTACAGTCTGTGTGTGTCTCAGTGTCAGCTCCTGTACGGTCCGTGTGTGTCTCAGTGTCAGCTCCTGTACGGTCTGTGTGTGTCTCAGTGTCAGCTCCTGTACGGTCCGTGTGTGTCTCAGTGTCAGCTCCTGTACGGTCTGTGTGTGTGTGTCTCAGTGTCAGCTCCTGTACGGTGTGTGTGTCTCAGTGTCAGCTCCTGTACGGTCTGTGTGTGTGTCTCCGTATCAGCTCCTGTACGGTCTGTGTGTGTGTCTCAGTGTCAGCTCCTGTACGGTCTGTGTGTGTGTCTCCGTATCAGCTCCTGTACGGTCTGTGTGTGTGTCTCAGTGTCAGCTCCTGTACGGTCTGTGTGTGTGTCTCAGTGTCAGCTCCTGTACGGTCTGTGTGTGTGTCTCCGTATCAGCTCCTGTACGGTCTGTGTGTGTGTCTCAGTGTCAGCTCTTGTACGGTCTGTGTGTGTGTCTCAGTGTCAGCTCCTGTACGGTCTGTGTTTGTGTCTCCGTATCAGCTCCTGTACAGTCTGTGTGTGTGTCTCAGTGTCAGCTCCTGTACGGTCTGTGTGTGTGTGTCTCAGTGTCAGCTCCTGTACGGTCTGTGTGTGTGTGTCTCAGTGTCAGCTCCTGTACGGTCTGTGTGTGTGTGTCTCAGTGTCAGCTCCTGTACGGTCTAGTGTGTGTGTGTCTCAGTGTCAGCTCCTGTATGGTCCGTGTGTGTGTGTCTCAGTGTCAGCTCCTGTACGGTCTGTGTGTGTGTCTCAGTGTCAGCTCTTGTACGGTCTGTGTGTGTGTCTCAGTGTCAGCTCCTGTACGGTCTGTGTTTGTGTCTCCGTATCAGCTCCTGTACAGTCTGTGTGTGTGTCTCAGTGTCAGCTCCTGTACATTCTGTGTGTGTGTGTCTCAGTGTCAGCTCCTGTACGGTCTGTGTGTGTGTGTCTCAGTGTCAGCTCCTGTACGGTGTGTGTGTCTCAGTGTCAGCTCCGGTACGGTCTGTGTGTGTGTCTCAGTGTCAGCTCCTGTACGGTCTGTGTGTGTGTCTCAGTGTCAGCTCCTGTACGGTCTGTGTGTGTGTGTCTCAGTGTCAGCTCCTGTATGGTCCGTGTGTGTGTGTCTCAGTGTCAGCTCCTGTACGGTCTGTGTGTGTGTGTCTCAGTGTCAGCTCCTGTACGGTCTGTGTGTGTGTCTCCGTATCAGCTCCTGTATGGTCCGTGTGTGTGTCTCAGTGTCAGCTCCTGTACGGTCTGTGTGTGTGTCTCAGTGTCAGCTCCTGTACGGTCTGTGTGTGTGTGTCTCAGTGTCAGCTCCTGTACAGTCTGTGTGTGTGTGTCTCAGTGTCAGCTCCTGTACGGTCTGTGTGTGTGTGTCTCAGTGTCAGCTCCTGTACGGTCTGTGTGTGTGTGTCTCAGTGTCAGCTCCTGTACGGTCTGTGTGTGTGTGTCTCAGTGTCAGCTCCTGTACGGTCTGTGTGTGTGTGTCTCAGTGTCAGCTCCTGTATGGTCTGTGTGTGTGTGTCTCAGTGTCAGCTCCTGTACGGTCTGTGTGTGTGTGTCTCAGTGTCAGCTCCTGTACGGTCTGTGTGTGTGTGTCTCAGTGTCAGCTCCTGTACGGTCCGTGTGTGTCTCAGTGTCAGCTCCTGTACGGTCCGTGTGTGTCTCAGTATCAGCTCCTGTACAGTCTGTGTGGTTGTCTCAGTGTCAGCTCCTGTATGGTCTGTGTGTGTCTCAGTGTCAGCTCCTGTACGGTCTGTGTGTGTCTCAGTGTCAGCGCCTGTACGGTCTGTGTGTGTGTGTCTCAGTGTCAGCTCCTGTACGGTCTGTGTGTGTGTGTCTCAGTGTCAGCTCCTGTACGGTCTGTGTGTGTGTCTCAGTGTCAGCTCCTGTACGGTCCGTGTGTGTGTATCTCAGTATCAGCTCCTGTACAGTCTGTGTGTGTGTGTCTCAGTGTCAGCTCCTGTACGGTGCGTGTATGTGTCTCAGTGTCAGCTCCTGTACAGTCTGTGTGTGTGTGTCACAGTGTCAGCTCCTCTATGGTCTGTGTGTGTGCCTCAGTGTCAGCTCCTGTACAGTCTGTGTGTGTGTGTGTCTCAGTTTCAGCTCCTGTATGGTCTGTGTGTGTCTCAGTGTCAGGTCCTGTATGGTCTGTTTGTGTGTCTCAGTGTCAGCACCTGTACGGTCTGTGTGTGTGTCTCAGTGTCAGCTCCTGTACGGTCTGTGTGTGTCTCAGTGTCAGCTCCTGTATGGTCCGTGTGTTTGTCTCAGTGTCAGCTCCTGTACGGTCTGTGTGTGTGTCTCAGTGTCAGCTCTTGTACGGTCTGTGTGTGTGTCTCAGTGTCAGCTCCTGTACAGTGTGTGTGTCTCAGTGTCAGCTCCTGTACGGTCTGTGTGTGTGTCTCCGTATCAGCTCCTGTACGGCCCGTGTGTGTGTGTGTCTCAGTGTCAGCTCCTGTACGGTCTGTGTGTGTGTCTCAGTGTCAGCTCCTGTACGGTCTGTGTGTGTGTCTCAGTGTCAGCTCTTGTACGGTCCGTGTGTGTGTCTCAGTGTCAGCTCCTGTATGGTCCGTGCGTGTGTGTCTCAGTGTCAGCTCCTGTACAGTGTGTGTGTCTCAGTGTCAGCTCCTGTACGGTGTGTGTGTCTCAGTGTCAGCTCCTGTACGGTCTGTGTGTGTGTCTCAGTGTCAGCTCCTGTACGGTCTGTGTGTGTGTCTCAGTGTCAGCTCCTGTACGGTCTGTGTGTGTCTCAGTGTCAGCTCCGGTACGGTCTGTGTGTGTGTCTCAGTGTCAGCTCCTGTACGGTCTGTGTGTGTGTCTCAGTGTCAGCTCCTGTACGGTCTGTGTGTGTGTCTCAGTGTCAGCTCTTGTACGGTCTGTGTGTGTGTGTCTCAGTGTCAGCTCCTGTACGGTCTGTGTGTGTGTGTCTCAGTGTCAGCTCCTGTACAGTCTGTGTGTGTGTCTCAGTGTCAGCTCCTGTACAGTCTGTGTGTGTGTCTCAGTGTCAGCTCCTGTACGGTCCGTGTGTGTGTGTCTCAGTGTCAGCTTCTGTACGGTCCGTGTGTGTCTCAGTGTCAGCTCCTGTACGGTCCGTGTGTGTCTCAGTGTCAGCTCCTGTACGGTCCGTGTGTGTCTCAGTGTCAGCTCCTGTACGGTCCATGTGTGTCTCAGTGTCAGCTCCTGTACGGTCCGTGTATGTGTGTCTCAGTGTAAGCTCCTGTACGGTCTGTGTGTGTCTCAGTGTCAGCTCCTGTACTGTCTGTGTGTGTGTGTCTCAGTGTCAGCTCCTGTACTGTCTGTGTGTGTGTGTCTCAGTGTCAGCTCCTGTACGGTCTGTGTGTGTGTCTCAGTGTCGGATCCTGTATGGTCTGTGTGTGTCTCAGTGTCAGCTCCTGTACGGTCCGTGTGTGTGTCTCAGTGTCAGCTCCTGTATGGTCCGTGTGTGTGTCTCAGTGTCAGCTCCTGTACGGTCTGTGTGTGTCTGAGTGTCAGCTCCTGTATGGTTCGTGTCTGTGTCTCAGTGTCAGCTCCTGTACGGTCTGTGTGTGTGTCTCAGTGTCAGCTCCTGTACGGTCCGTGTGTGTGTCTCAGTGTCAGCTCCTGTATGGTCCGTGTGTGTGTCTCAGTGTCAGCTCCTGTACGGTCTGTGTGTGTCTGAGTGTCAGCTCCTGTATGGTTCGTGTCTGTGTCTCAGTGTCAGCTCCTGTACAGTCTGTGTGTGTCTCAGTGTCAGCTCCTGTACAGTCTGTGTGTGTCTCAGTGTCAGCTCCTGTACAGTCTGTGTGTGTGTGTCTCAGTGTCAGCTCCTGTACGGTCTGTGTGTGTCTCAGTGTCAGCTCCTGTACGGTCCGTGTGTGTGTCTCAGTGTCAGCTCCTGTACGGTCCGTGTGTGTGTGTCTCAGTGTCAGCTCCTGTACGGTCTGAGTGTGTGTCTCAGTGTCAGCTCCTGTACAGTCTGTGTGTGTCTCAGTGTCAGCTCTTGTACGGTCTGTGTGTGTGTCTCAGTGTCAGCTCCTGTACGGTCTGTGTGTGTGTCTCAGTGTCAGCTCCTGTACGGTCTGTGTGTGTGTGTCTCAGTGTCAGCTCGTGTACAGTGTGTGTGTCTCAGTGTCAGCTCCTGTACGGTGTGTGTGTCTCAGTGTCAGCTCCTGTACGGTCTGTGTGTGTGTCTCCGTATCAGCTCCTGTACGGTCTGTGTGTGTCTCATTGTCAGCTCCTGTACGGTCCGTGTGTGTGTCTCAGTGTCAGCTCCTGTACAGTCTGTGTGTGTGTGTCTCAGTGTCAGCTCCTGTACGGTCTGTGTGTGTGTCTCAGTGTCAGCTCCTGTACGGTCTGTGTGTGTCTCAGTGTCAGCTCCTGTACAGTCTGTGTGAGTCTCAGTGTCAGCTCATGTACGGTCCGTGTGTGTGTCTCAGTGTCAGCTCCTGTACGGTCTGTGTGTGTGTCTCAGTGTCAGCTCCTGTACAGTCTGTGTGTGTGTGTCTCAGTGTCAGCTCCTGTACAGTCTGTGTGTGTGTGTCTCAGTGTCAGCTCCTGTACGGTCTGTGTGTGTGTGTCTCAGTGTCAGCTCCTGTACGGTCTGTGTGTGTGTGTCTCAGTGTCAGCTCCTGTACGGTCTGTGTGTGTGTCTCAGTGTCAGCTCCTGTACAGTCTGTGTGTGTGTGTCTCAGTGTCAGCTCCTGTACAGACTGTGTGTGTGTGTCTCAGTGTCAGCTCCTGTACGGTCTGTGTGTGTGTGTCTCAGTGTCAGCTCCTGTACGGTCTGTGTGTGTGTGTCTCAGTGTCAGCTCCTGTACGGTCTGTGTGTGTGTCTCAGTGTCAGCTCCTGTACGGTCTGTGTGTGTCTCAGTATCAGCTCCTGTACGGTCTGTGTGTGTGTCTCAGTGTCAGCTCCTGTCCGGTCCGTGTGTGTGTGTGTCTCAGTATCAGCTCCTGTACGGTCTGTGTGTGTCTCAGTGTCAGCTCCTGTACGGTCTGTGTGTGTGTGTCTCAGTGTCAGCTCCTGTACGGTCTGTGTGTGTGTCTCAGTGTCAGCTCCTGTACGGTCCATGTGTGTGTGTCTCAGTGTCAGCTCCTGTACGGTCTGTGTGTGTGTGTCTCAGTGTCAGCTCCTGTACGGACTGTGTGTGTGTCTCAGTATCAGCTCCTGTACAGTCCATGCGTGTGTTTGTCTCAGTGTCAGCTCCTGTACGGTCCGTGTGTGTGTGTCTCAGTGTCAGCTCCTGTACGGTCTGTGTGTGTGTCTCAGTGTCAGCTCCTGTACGGTCCATGTGTGTGTCTCAGTGTCAGCTCCTGTACGGACTGTGTGTGTGTCTCAGTATCAGCTCCTGTACAGTCCATGCGTGTGTTTGTCTCAGTGTCAGCTCCTGTACGGTCCGTGTGTGTGTGTCTCAGTGTCAGCTCCTGTACGGTCTGTGTGTGTGTCTCAGTGTCAGCTCCTGTACGCTCCATGTGTGTGTCTCAGTGTCAGCTCCTGTACAGTCTGTGTGTGTTTGTCTCAGTGTCAGCTCTTGTACGGTCTGTGTGTGTCTCAGTGTCAGCTCCTGTACGGTCTGTGTGTGTGTGTCTCAGTGTCAGCTCCTGTACGGTCTGTGTGTGTGTGTCTCAGTGTCAGCTCCTGTACGGTCTGTGTGTGTCTCAGTGTCAGCTCCTGTACAGTCCGTGTGTGTGTGTCTCAGTGTCAGCTCCTGTATGGTCTGTGTGTGTGTGTCTCAGTGTCAGCTCCTGTACGGTCTGTGTGTGTGTCTCAGTGTCAGCTCCTGTACAGTGTGTGTGTCTCAGTGTCAGCTCCTGTACGGTCTGTGTGTGTGTCTCAGTGTCAGCTCCTGTACAGTCTGTGTGTGTTTGTCTCAGTGTCAGCTCCTGTACGGTCTGTGTGTGTGTCTCAGTGTCAGCTCCTGTACAGTGTGTGTGTCTCAGTGTCAGCTCCTGTACGGTCCATGTGTGTGTCTCAGTGTCAGCTCATGTACGGTCTGTGTGTGTGTGTCTCAGTGTCAGCTCCTGTACGGTGCGTGTGTGTGTGTCTCAGTGTCAGCTCCTGTACGGTCCGTGTGTGTGTGTCTCAGTGTCAGCTCCTGTACGGTCTGTGTGTGTGTGTCTCAGTGTCAGCACCTGTACGGTCTGTGTGTGTGTCTCAGTGTCAGCTCCTGTACGGTCTGTGTGTGTCTCAGTGTCAGCTCCTGTACGGTCCGTGTGTGTGTCTCAGTGTCAGCTCCTGTACGGTCTGTGTGTGTGTGTCTCAGTGTCAGCTCCTGTACGGTCCGTGTGTGTGTGTCTCAGTGTCAGCTCATGTATGGTCTGTGTGTGTGTGTCTCAGTGTCAGCTCCTGTACGGTCCGTGTGTGTGTCTCAGTGTCAGCTCCTGTACGGTCTGTGTGTGTGTGTCTCAGTGTCAGCTCCTGTACGGTCTGTGTGTGTGTCTCAGTGTCAGCTCCTGTACGGTCTGTGAGTGTCTCAGTGTCAGCTCCTGTACGGTCTGTGTGTGTGTCTCAGTGTCAGCTCCTGTACGGTCTGTGTGTGTGTCTCAGTGTCAGCTCCTGTACGGTCCATGTGTGTCTCAGTGTCAGCTCCTGTACGGTCTGTGTGTGTGTCTCAGTGTCAGCTCCTGTACGGTCCGTGTGTGTGTGTGTCAGTGTCAGCTCTTGTACGGTCTGTGTGTGTGTCTCAGTGTCAGCTCTTGTACGGTCTATGTGTGTGTCTCAGTGTCAGCTCCTGTACGGTCTGTGTGTGTGTGTCTCAGTGTCAGCTCCTGTACAGTCCATGCGTGTGTTTGTCTCAGTGTCAGCTCCTGTACGGTACGTGTGTGTGTGTTTCAGTGTCAGCTCCTGTACATTCTGTGTGTGTGTGTCTCAGTGTCAGCTCATGTATGGTCCGTGTGTGTGTCTCAGTATCAGCTCCTGTACAGTCTGTGTGTGTGTGTCTCAGTGTCAGCTCATGTACGTTCTGTGTGTGTGTCTCAGTGTCAGCTCTTGTACGGTCTGTGTGTGTGTCTCAGTGTCAGCTCCTGTACGGTCCGTGTGTGTGTGTCTCAGTGTCAGCTCCTGTACGGTCCGTGTGTGTGTGTCTCAGTGTCAGCTCCTGTACGGTGTGTGTGTCTCAGTGTCAGCTCCTGTACGGTCTGTGTGTGTGTCTCAGTGTCAGCTCCTGTACGGTCTGTGTGTGTGTCTCCGTATCAGCTCCTGTACGGTCTGTGTGTGTGTCTCAGTGTCAGCTCTTGTACGGTCTGTGTGTGTGTCTCAGTGTCAGCTCCTGTACGGTCTGTGTTTGTGTCTCCGTATCAGCTCCTGTACAGTCTGTGTGTGTGTCTCAGTGTCAGCTCCTGTACGGTCTGTGTGTGTGTGTCTCAGTGTCAGCTCCTGTACGGTCTGTGTGCGTGTGTCTCAGTGTCAGCTCCTGTACGGTCTGTGTGTGTGTGTCTCAGTGTCAGCTCTTGTACGGTCTGTGTGTGTGTCTCAGTGTCAGCTCCTGTACGGTCTGTGTTTGTGTCTCCGTATCAGCTCCTGTACAGTCTGTGTGTGTGTCTCAGTGTCAGCTCCTGTACATTCTGTGTGTGTGTGTCTCAGTGTCAGCTCCTGTACGGTCTGTGTGTGTGTGTCTCAGTGTCAGCTCCTGTACGGTCTGTGTGTCTCAGTGTCAGCTCCGGTACGGTCTGTGTGTGTGTCTCAGTGTCAGCTCCTGTACGGTCTGTGTGTGTGTCTCAGTGTCAGCTCCTGTACGGTCTGTGTGTGTGTGTCTCAGTGTCAGCTCCTGTATGGTCCGTGTGTGTGTGTCTCAGTGTCAGCTCCTGTATGGTCCGTGTGTCTGTGTCTCAGTGTCAGCTCCTGTACGGTCTGTGTGTGTGTGTCTCAGTGTCAGCTCCTGTACGGTCTGTGTGTGTGTCTCCGTATCAGCTCCTGTATGGTCCGTGTGTGTGTCTCAGTGTCAGCTCCTGTACGGTCTGTGTGTGTGTCTCAGTGTCAGCTCCTGTACGGTCTGTGTGTGTGTGTCTCAGTGTCAGCTCCTGTACAGTCTGTGTGTGTGTGTCTCAGTGTCAGCTCCTGTACGGTCTGTGTGTGTGTGTCTCAGTGTCAGCTCCTGTACGGTCTGTGTGTGTGTGTCTCAGTGTCAGCTCCTGTACGGTCTGTGTGTGTGTGTCTCAGTGTCAGCTCCTGTACGGTCTGTGTGTGTGTGTCTCAGTGTCAGCTCCTGTACGGTCTGTGTGTGTGTGTCTCAGTGTCAGCTCCTGTACGGTCTGTGTGTGTGTGTCTCAGTGTCAGCTCCTGTACGGTCTGTGTGTGTGTGTCTCAGTGTCAGCTCCTGTACGGTCTGTGTGTGTGTGTCTCAGTGTCAGCTCCTGTACGGTCCGTGTGTGTCTCAGTGTCAGCTCCTGTACGGTCCGTGTGTGTCTCAGTATCAGCTCCTGTACAGTCTGTGTGTTTGTCTCAGTGTCAGCTCCTGTACGGTCTGTGTGTGTCTCAGTGTCAGCGCCTGTACGGTCCATTCGTGTGTTTGTCTCAGTGTCAGCTCATGTACGGTCTGTGTGTGTCTCTCAGTGTCAGCTCCTGTACGGTCCGTGTGTGTGTGTCTCAGTGTCAGCTCCTGTACAGTCTGTGTGTGTGTGTCTCAGTGTCAGCTCCTGTACAGTCTGTGTGTGTGTGTCTCAGTGTCAGCTCCTGTACGGTCTGTGTGTGTGTGTCTCAGTGTCAGCTCCTGTATGGTCTGTGTGTGTGTGTCTCAGTATCAGCTCCTGTACGGTCCATGTGTGTGTCTCAGTGTCAGCTCCTGTACGGTGCGTGTATGTGTCTCAGTGTCAGCTCCTGTACAGTCTGTGTGTGTGTGTCACAGTGTCAGCTCCTCTATGGTCTGTGTGTGTGCCTCAGTGTCAGCTCCTGTACAGTCTGTGTGTGTGTGTGTCTCAGTTTCAGCTCCTGTACGGTCTGTGTGTGTCTCAGTGTCAGGTCCTGTATGGTCTGTTTGTGTGTCTCAGTGTCAGCACCTGTACGGTCTGTGTGTGTGTGTCTCAGTGTCAGCTCCTGTACGGTCTGTGTGTGTCTCAGTGTCAGCTCCTGTACGGTCTGTGTGTGTCTCAGTGTCAGCTCCTGTACGGTCTGTGTGTGTCTCAGTGTCAGCTCCTGTATGGTCCGTGTGTGTGTCTCAGTGTCAGCTCCTGTACGGTCTGTGTGTGTCTCAGTGTCAGCTCCTGTACGGTCTGTGTGTGTGTGTCTCAGTGTCAGCTCCTGTACGGTCTGTGTGTGTGTGTCTCAGTGTCAGCTCCTGTACGGTCTGTGTGTGTGTGTCTCAGTGTCAGCTCCTGTACGGTCCGTGTGTGTGTGTCTCAGTGTCAGCTCTTGTACGGTCTGTGTGTGTGTCTCAGTGTCATCTCTTGTACGGTCTGTGTGTGTGTCTCAGTGTCAGCTCCTGTACTGTCTGTGTGTGTGTCTCAGTGTCAGCTCCTGTACGGTCTGTGTGTGTGTCTCAGTGTCAGCTCCTGTACGGTCTGTGTGTGTCTCAGTATCAGCTCCTGTACAGTCCATGCGTGTGTTTGTCTCAGTGTCAGCTCCTGTACGGTCTGTGTGTGTGTCTCAGTGTCAGCTCTTGTACGGTCTGTGTGTGTGTCTCAGTGTCAGCTCTTGTACGGTCTGTGTGTGTGTCTCAGTGTCAGCTCCTGTACAGTGTGTGTGTCTCAGTGTCAGCTCCTGTACGGTGTGTGTGTCTCAGTGTCAGCTCCTGTACGGTCTGTGTGTGTGTCTCCGTATCAGCTCCTGTACGGTCTGTGTGTGTGTCTCAGTGTCAGCTCCTGTACGGTCTGTGTGTGTGTCTCAGTGTCAGCTCCTGTACGGTCTGTGTGTGTGTCTCAGTGTCAGCTCCTGTACGGTCTGTGTGTGTGTGTCTCAGTGTCAGCTCCTGTACGGTCTGTGTGTGTGTCTCAGTGTCAGCTCCTGTACAGTGTGTGTGTCTCAGTGTCAGCTCCTGTACGGTGTGTGTGTCTCAGTGTCAGCTCCTGTACGGTCTGTGTGTGTGTCTCAGTGTCAGCTCCTGTACGGTCTGTGTGTGTGTCTCAGTGTCAGCTCCTGTACGGTCTGTGTGTGTGTCTCCGTATCAGCTCCTGTACGGTCTGTGTGTGTGTCTCAGTGTCAGCTCCTGTACGGTCTGTGTGTGTGTCTCAGTGTCAGCTCTTGTACGGTCTGTGTGTGTGTGTCTCAGTGTCAGCTCCTGTACGGTCTGTGTGTGTGTCTCCGTATCAGCTCCTGTACGGTCTGTGTGTGTCTCAGTGTCAGCTCCTGTACTGTCTGTGTGTGTGTGTCTCAGTGTCAGCTCCTGTACGGTGTGTGTGTCTCAGTGTCAGCTCCTGTACGGTGTGTGTGTCTCAGTGTCAGCTCCTGTACGGTCTGTGTGTGTGTCTCAGTGTCAGCTCCTGTACGGTCTGTGTGTGTGTCTCAGTGTCAGCTCCTGTACAGTCTGTGTGTGTGTCTCAGTGTCAGCTCCTGTACGGTGCGTGTGTGTGTGTCTCAGTGTCAGCTCCGGTACGGTCTGTGTGTGTGTCTCAGTGTCAGCTCCGGTACGGTCTGTGTGTGTGTGTCTCAGTGTCAGCTCCTGTACGGTCCGTGTGTGTGTCTCAGTGTCAGCTCCTGTACAGTCTGTGTGTGTGTGTCTCAGTGTCAGCTCCTGTACAGTCTGTGTGTGTGTGTCTCAGTGTCAGCTCCTGTACGGTCTGTGTGTGTCTCAGTGTCAGCTCCTGTACAGTCTGTGTGAGTCTCAGTGTCAGCTCATGTATGGTCCGTGTGTGTGTCTCAGTGTCAGCTCCTGTACGGTCTGTGTGTGTGTCTCAGTGTCAGCTCCTGTACAGTCTGTGTGTGTGTGTCTCAGTGTCAGCTCCTGTACAGTCTGTGTGTGTGTGTCTCAGTGTCAGCTCCTGTACGGTCTGTGTGTGTGTGTCTCAGTGTCAGCTCCTGTACGGTCTGTGTGTGTGTGTCTCAGTGTCAGCTCCTGTACGGTCTGTGTGTGTGTGTCTCAGTGTCAGCTCCTGTACGGTCTGTGTGTGTGTGTCTCAGTGTCAGCTCCTGTACGGTCTGTGTGTGTGTGTCTCAGTGTCAGCTCCTGTACGGTCTGTGTGTGTGTGTCTCAGTGTCAGCTCCTGTACGGTCTGTGTGTGTGTGTCTCAGTGTCAGCTCCTGTACGGTCTGTGTGTGTGTGTCTCAGTGTCAGCTCCTGTACGGTCTGTGTGTGTGTGTCTCAGTGTCAGCTCCTGTACGGTCTGTGTGTGTGTGTCTCAGTGTCAGCTCCTGTACGGTCTGTGTGTGTGTGTCTCAGTGTCAGCTCCTGTACGGTCTGTGTGTGTGTGTCTCAGTGTCAGCTCCTGTACGGTCCGTGTGTGTCTCAGTGTCAGCTCCTGTACGGTCCGTGTGTGTGTGTCTCAGTGTCAGCTCCTGTACGGTCCGTGTGTGTCTCAGTGTCAGCTCCTGTACGGTCCGTGTGTGTCTCAGTATCAGCTCCTGTACAGTCTGTGTGTTTGTCTCAGTGTCAGCTCCTGTACGGTCTGTGTGTGTCTCAGTATCAGCTCCTGTACGGTCTGTGTGTGTCTCAGTGTCAGCGCCTGTACGGTCCATTCGTGTGTTTGTCTCAGTGTCAGCTCATGTACGGTCTGTGTGTGTGTCTCAGTGTCAGCTCCTGTACGGTCTGTGTGAGTGTCTCAGTGTCAGCTCCTGTACGGTCTGTGTGTGTCTCAGTGTCAGCGCCTGTACGGTCCATTCGTGTGTTTGTCTCAGTGTCAGCTCATGTACGGTCTGTGTGTGTGTCTCAGTGTCAGCTCCTGTACGGTCCGTGTGTGTGTGTCTCAGTGTCAGCTCCTGTACGGTCCGTGTGTGTGTATCTCAGTATCAGCTCCTGTACAGTCTGTGTGTGTGTGTCTCAGTGTCAGCTCCTGTACGGTGCGTGTGTGTGTGTCTCAGTATCAGCTCCTGTACGGTCTGTGTGTGTGTGTCTCAGTGTCAGCTCCTGTACGGTCTGTGTGTGTGTCTCAGTGTCAGCTCCTGTACGGTCCGTGTGTCTCTCAGTATCAGCTCCTGTACGGTCCGTGTGTGTGTGTCTCAGTGTCAGCTCCTGTACAGTCTGTGTGTGTGTGTGTCTCAGTTTCAGCTCCTGTACGGTCTGTGTGTGTCTGTGTCAGCACCTGTACGGTCTGTGTGTGTGTCTCAGTGTCAGGTCCTGTATGGTCTGTTTGTGTGTCTCAGTGTCAGCTCCTGTACGGTCTGTGTGTGTCTCAGTGTCAGGTCCTGTATGGTCTGTTTGTGTGTCTCAGTGTCAGCACCTGTACGGTCTGTTTGTGTGTCTCAGTGTCAGCTCATGTATGGTCTGTGTGTGTGTGTCTCAGTGTCAGCTCCTGTACGGTCCGTGTGTGTGTCTCAGTGTCAGCTCCTGTACGGTCTGTGTGTGTGTGTCTCAGTGTCAGCTCCTGTACGGTCTGTGTGTGTGTCTCAGTATCAGCTCCTGTACGGTCTGTGTGTGTGTCTCAGTGTCAGCTCCTGTACGGTCTGTGTGTGTCTCAGTGTCAGCTCCTGTACGGTGTGTGTGTGTGTGTCTCAGTATCAGCTCCTGTACGGTCTGTGTGTGTGTCTCAGTATCAGCTCCTGTATGGTCCATGTGTGTGTGTCTCAGTGTCAGCTCCTGTACGGTCTGAGTGTGTGTCTCAGTGTCAGCTCCTGTACGGTCTGTATGTGTGTCTCAGTGTCAGCTCCTGTACGGTGCGTGTGTGTGTGTCTCAGTGTCAGCTCCTGTACGGTCTGTGTGTGTGTGTCTCAGTGTCAGCTCCTGTACGGTCCGTGTGTGTGTCTCAGTGTCAGCTCCTGTATGATCTGTGTGTGTCTCAGTGTCAGCTCCTGCACAGTCTGTGTGTGTCTCAGTGTCAGCTCCTGCACAGTCTGTGTGTGTCTCAGTGTCAGCTCCTGTACGGACTGTGTGTGTGTCTCAGTGTCAGCTCCTGTACGGTCTGTGTGTGTGTCTCAGTGTCAGCTCCTGTACGGTCTGTGTGTGTGTCTCAGTGTCATCTCCTGTATGGTCTGTGTGTGTGTCTCAGTGTCAGCTCCTGTATGGTCTGTGTGTGTCTCAGTATCAGCTCCTGTACAGTCTGTGTGTGTGTGTCTCAGTGTCAGCTCCTGTACGGTCCGTGTGTGTGTCTCAGTATCAGCTCCTGTACGGTCTGTGTGTGTGTCTCAGTATCAGCTCCTGTACAGTCTGTGTGTGTGTGTCTCAGTGTCAGCTCCTGTACGGTCTGTGTGTGTGTGTCTCAGTGTCAGCTCCTGTACAGTCCATGCATGTGTTTGTCACAGTGTCAGCTCCTGTACGGTCCGTGTGTGTGTGTCTCAGTGTCAGCTCCTGTACGGTCTGTGTGTGTGTCTCAGTGTCAGCTCCTGTACGTTCTGTGTGTGTGTCTCAGTGTCAGCTCCTGTACGGTCCGTGTGTGTGTCTCAGTGTCAGCTCCTGTACGGTCCATGTGTGTGTCTCAGTGTCAGCTCCTGTACAGTCTGTGTGTGTTTGTCTCAGTGTCAGCTCCTGTACGGTCTGTGTGTGTGTCTCAGTGTCAGCTCCTGTACGGTCTGTGTGTGTGTCTCAGTGTCAGCTCCTGTACAGTGTGTGTGTCTCAGTGTCAGCTCCTGTACGGTCCATGTGTGTGTCTCAGTGTCAGCTCCTGTACAGTCTGTGTGTGTTTGTCTCAGTGTCAGCTCCTGTACGGTCTGTGTGTGTGTCTCAGTGTCAGCTCCTGTACAGTGTGTGTGTCTCAGTGTCAGCTCCTGTACGGTCCATGTGTGTGTCTCAGTGTCAGCTCATGTACGGTCTGTGTGTGTGTGTCTCAGTGTCAGCTCCTGTACAGTCTGTGTGTGTGTGTCTCAGTGTCAGCTCCTGTATGGTCTGTGTGTGTGTGTCTCAGTGTATGCTCCAGACGGTCTGTGTGTGTTTCAGTGTCAGCTCCTGTACGGTCCGTGTGTGTGTCACAGTGTCAGCTCCTGTATGGTGCGTGTGTGTCTCAGTGTCAGCTCCTGTACAGTCCATGTGTGTGTGTCTCAGTGTCAGCTCCTGTACGGTCCATGTGTGTGTGTCTCAGTGTCAGCTCCTGTACAGTCTGTGTGTGTGTGTCTCAGTGTCAGCTCCTGTACGGTCCATGTGTGTGTGTCTCAGTGTCAGCTCCTGTAATGTCTGTCTTTGTGTGTCTCAGTGTCAGCTCCTGTATGGTCTGTGTGTGTGTGTCTCAGTGTCAGCTCCTGTAAGGTCTGTGTGTGTTTCTCAGTGACAGCTCCTGTACGGACTGTGTGTGTGTGTCTCAGTGTCAGCTCCTGTATGGTCTGTGTGTGTGTCTCAGTGTCAGCTCCTGTACGGTCTGTGTGTGTGTGTCTCAGTGTCAGCTCCTGTACGGTCTGTGTGTGTGTGTCTCAGTGTCAGCTCCTGTACGGTCTGTGTGTGTGTCTCAGTGTCAGCTCTTGTACGGTCTGTGTGTGTGTCTCAGTGTCAGCTCTTGTACGGTCTGTGTGTGTGTCTCAGTGTCAGCTCCTGTACGGTCCGTGTGTGTGTGTCTCAGTGTCAGCTCCTGTACATTCTGTGTGTGTGTGTCTCAGTGTCAGCTCCTGTACGGTCTGTGTTTGTGTCTCCGTATCAGCTCCTGTACGATCCGTGTGTGGGTCTCAGTGTCAGCTCCTGTACATTCTGTGTGTGTGTGTCTCAGTGTCAGCTCCTGAATGGTCCGTGTGTGTCTCAGTGTCAGCTCCTGTACGGTCTGTGAGTGTCTCCGTGTCAGCTCCTGTACGGTCCGTGTGTGTGTCTCAGTGTCAGCTCCTGTACGGTCTGTGTGTGTGTGTCTCAGTATCAGCTCCTGTACGGTATGTGTGTGTCACAGTGTCAGCTCCTGTACGGTCCGTGTGTGTGTGTCTCAGTGTCAGCTCCTGTATGGTCCGTGTGTGTGTGTCTCAGTGTCAGCTCCTGTACGGTCTGTGAGTGTCTCAGTATCAGCTCCGATACGGTCCGTGCGTGTATCTCAGTGTCAGCTCCTTTACGGTCTGTGTGTGTGTCTCTCAGTGTCAGCTCCTGTAAGGTCCTTGTGTGTGTCTCAGTGTTAGCTCCTGTACGGTCTGTGTGTGTCTGAGTGTCAGCTCCTGTACGGTCTGTGTGTGTCTCAGTGTCAGCTCCTGTACAGTCCGTGTGTGTGTGTCTCAGTGTCAGCTCCTGTACGGTGTGTGTGTGTCTCAGTGTCAGCTCCTGTACGGTCTGTGTGTGTGTCTCAGTGTCAGCTCCTGTACGGTCTGTGTGTGTCTCAGTGTCAGCTCCTGTACAGTCCGTGTGTGTGTCTCAGTGTCAGCTCCTGTACGGTCTGTGTGTGTGTGTCTCAGTGTCAGCTCCTGTACAGTCTGTGTGTGTGTGTCTCAGTGTCAGCTCCTGTACAGTCTGTGTGTGTGTGTCTCAGTGTCAGCTCCTGTACGGTCCGTGTGTGTGTGTCTCAGTGTCAGCTCATGTACGGTCTGTGTGTGTGTGTCTCAGTGTCAGCTCCTGTATGGTCTGTGTGTGTGTGTCTCAGTATCAGCTCCTGTACGGTCTGTGTGTGTGTCTCACTGTCAGATCCTGTATGGTCTGAGTGTGTGTGTCTCAGTGTCAGCTCCTGTACGGTCTGTGTGTGTGTCACAGTGTCAGCTCCTGTAAGGTCTGTGTGTGTCTCAGTGTCAGCTCCTGTATGGTCTGTGTGTGTCTCAGTATCAGCTCCTGTACGGTCCATGTGTGTGTGTCTCACTGTCAGATCCTGTATGGTCTGGGTGTGTGTGTCTCAGTGTCAGCTCCTGTACGGACTGTGTGTGTGTCACAGTGTCAGCTCCTGTACGGTCCGTGTGTGTGTGTCACAGTGTCAGCTCCTGTATGGTCTGTGTGTGTCTCAGTGTCAGCTCCTGTACGGTGCTTGTGTGTCTCAGTGTCAGCTCGTGTACGGTCTGTGTGTGTGTCTCAGTGTCAGCTCCTGTACGGTCCGTGTGTGTCTCAGTGTCAGCTCCTGTACGGTCCGTGTGTGTGTCTCAGTGTCAGCTCCTGTACGGTCTGTGTGTGTGTGTCTCAGTGTCAGCTCCTGTACGGTCTGTGTGTGTCTCTCAGTGTCAGCTCCTGTATGGTCTGTTTGTGTCTCAGTGTCAGCTCCTGTACGGTCTGTGTGTGTGTCTCAGTGTCAGCTCCTGTACGGTCTGTGTGTGTGTGTCTCAGTGTCAGCTCCTGTACGGTCCGTGTGTGTGTCTCAGTGTCAGCTCCTGTACGGTATGTGAGTGTGTGTCTCAGTATAAGCTCCTGTACGGTATGTGTGTGTCACAGTGTCAGCTCCTGTACGGTCCGTGTGTGTGTGTCTCAGTGTCAGCTCCTGTATGGTCCGTGTGTGTGTCTCAGTGTCAGCTCCTGTAAGGTCCTTGTGTGTGTGTCTCAGTGTCAGCTCCTGTACAGTCTGTGTGTGTCTGAGTGTCAGCTCCTGTACGGTCTGTGTGTGTCTCAGTGTCAGCTCCTGTACAGTCCGTGTGTGTGTGTCTCAGTGTCAGCTCCTGTACGGTCTGTGTGTGTCTCAGTGTCAGCTCCTGTACGGTCTGTGTGTGTGTCTTAGTGTCAGCTCCTGTACGGTCTGTGTGTGTCTCAGTGTCAGCTCCTGTATAGTCCGTGTGTGTGTCTCAGTGTCAGCTCCTGTACGGTCTGTGTGTGTGTGTCTCAGTGTCAGCTCCTGTACAGTCTGTGTGTGTGTGTCTCAGTGTCAGCTCCTGTACAGTCTGTGTGTGTGTGTCTCAGTGTCAGCTGCTGTACGGTCCGTGTGTGTGTCTCAGTGTCAGCTCCTGTACGGTCCGTGTGTGTCTCAGTGTCAGCTCCTGTACTGTCTGTGTGTGTCTCTCAGTGTCAGCTCCTGTACGGTCCATGTGTGTGTGTCTCAGTGTCAGCTCCTGTATGGTCTGGGTGTGTGTGTCTCAGTGTCAGCTCGTGTACGGTGCTTGTGTGTCTCAGTGTCAGCTCCTGTATGGTCTGTGTGTGTGTGTCTCAGTATCAGCTCCTGAACGGTCCATGTGTGTGTGTCTCACTGTCAGATCCTGTACGGTCTGGGTGTGTGTGTCTCAGTGTCAGCTCCTGTACGGACTGTGTGTGTGTCACAGTGTCAGCTCCTGTACGGTCCGTGTGTGTGTGTCACAGTGTCAGCTCCTGTATGGTCTGGGTGTGTGTGTCTGTGTCAGCTCGTGTACGGTCTGTGTGTGTGTCTCAGTGTCAGCTCCTGTACGGTCCGTGTGTGTGTCTCAGTGTAAGCTCCTGTACGGTCCGTGTGTGTGTCTCAGTGTCAGCTCCTGTACGGTCCGTGTGTGTGTCTCAGTGTCAGCTCCTGTACGGTATGTGTGTGTCTCAGTGTCAGCTCATGTACGGTCTGTGTGTGTGTCTCAGTGTCAGCTCTTGTACGGTCTGTGAGTGTCTCAGTGTCAGCTCCTGTACGGTCTGTGTGTGTGTGTGTCTCAGTGTCAGCTCCTGTACGGTCTGTGTGTGTGTCTCAGTGTCAGCTCCTGTTTGGTGCGTGTGTGTCTCAGTGTCAGCTCCTGTACGGTCCATGTGTGTGTGTCTCAGTGTCAGCTCCTGTACGGTCCATGTGTGTGTGTCTCAGTGTCAGCTCCTGTAAGGTCTGTCTTTGTGTGTCTCAGTGTCAGCTCCTGTACGGACTGTGTGTGTGTGTCTCAGTGCCAGCTCCTGTACGGTCTGTGTGTGTGTGTCTCAGTATCAGCTCCTGTACGGTCTGTGTGTGTGTCTCAGTGTCAGCTCCTGTACAGTCCCTGTGTGTGTCTCAGTGTCAGCTCCTGTACGGTCTGTGTGTCTGTGTCTCAGTATCAGCTCCTGTACGGTCTGTGTGTGTCTCAGTGTCAGCTCATGTACGGTCTGTGTGTGTCTCAGTGTCAGCTCCTGTACGGACTGTGTGTGTGTGTCTCAGTGCCAGCTCCTGTACGGTCTGTGTGTGTGTGTCTCAGTATCAGCTCCTGTACGGTCTGTGTGTGTGTCTCAGTGTCAGCTCCTGTACAGTCCCTGTGTGTGTCTCAGTGTCAGCTCCTGTACGGTCTGTGTGTGTGTCTCAGTGTCAGCTCCTGTACAGTCCCTGTGTGTGTCTCAGTGTCAGCTCCTGTACGATCTGTGTGTCTCTCAGTGTCAGCTCCTGTACATTCTGTGTGTGTGTGTCTCAGTGTCAGCTCCTGTACGGTCTGTGTGTCTGTGTCTCAGTGTCAGCTCCTGTACGGTCTGTGAGTGTCTCAGTGTCAGCTCCTGTACGGTCTGTGCGTGTGTGTCTCAGTGTCAGCTCCTGCACAGTCTGTGTGTGTCTCAGTGTCAGCTCCGATACGGTCCATGCGTGTATCTCAGTGTCAGCTCCTGTACGGTCTGTGTGTGTGTGTCTCAGTATCAGCTCCTGTACGGTATGTGTGTGTCACAGTGTCAGCTCCTGTACGGTCCTTGTGTGTGTGTCTCAGTGTCAGCTCCTGTATAGTCCGTGTGTGTGTGTCTCAGTGTCAGCTCCTGTACGGTATGTGTGTGTGTGTCTCAGTGTCAGCTCCGGTACGGTCCGCGTGTGTGTGTCTCAGTGTCAGCTCCTGTATGGTCCGTGTGTGTGTGTCTCAGTGTCAGCTCCTGTAAGGTCCTTGTGTGTGTGTCTCAGTGTCAGCTCCTGTACGGTCTGTGTGTGTGTCTCAGTGTCAGCTCCTGTACGGTCTGTGTGTGTGTCTCAGTGTCAGCTCCTGTACGGTCTGTGTGTGTGTCTCAGTATCAGCTCCTGTACGGTATGTGTGTGTCACAGTGTCAGCTCCTGTACGGTCCGTGTGTGTGTGTCTCAGTGTCAGCTCCAGTATAGTCCGTGTGTGTGTGTCACAGTGTCAGCTCCTGTACGGTCCGTGTGTGTGTATCTCAGTGTCAGCTCCTGTACGGTCCGTGTGTGTCTCAGTGTCAGCTCCTGTACGGTCTGTGTGTGTGTCTCAGTGTCAGCTCCTGTATGGTCTGTGAGTGTCTCAGTATCAGCTCCGATACGGTCCATGCGTGTATCTCAGTGTCAGCTCCTTTACGGTCTGTGTGTGTGTCTCTCAGTGTCAGCTCCTGTACAGTCCGTGTGTGTGTGTCTCAGTGTCAGCTCCTGTACGGTCTGTGTGTGTCTCAGTGTCAGCTCATGTACGGTCTGTGTGTGTCTCAGTGTCAGCTCCTGTACGGTCTGTGTGTGTGTCTCAGTGTCAGCTCCTGTACGGTCCATGTGTGTCTCAGTGTCAGCTCCTGTACGGTCTGTGTGTGTGTCTCAGTATCAGCTCCTGTACGGTCCATGTGTGTGTGTCTCAGTATCAGCTCCTGTACAGTCTGTGTGTGTGTGTCTCAGTGTCAGCTCATGTACGGTCTGTGTGTGTGTCTCAGTATCAGCTCCTGTACGGTCCATGTGTGTGTGTTTCAGTATCAGCTCCTGTACGGTCCGTGTGTGTGTGTTTCAGTGTCAGCTCCTGTACAGTCTGTGTGTGTGTGTCTCAGTGTCAGCTCCTGTACGGTCTGTGTGTGTGTGTCTCAGTGTCAGCTCCTGTACGGTGCGTGTGTGTGTCTCAGTGTCAGCTCCTGTACGGTCTGTGTGTGTGTGTTTCAGTATCAGCTCCTGTACAGTCTGTGTGTGTGTGTCTCAGTGTCAGCTCCTGTACGGTCCGTGTGTGTGTGTCTCAGTGTCAGCTCCTGTACGGTCCGTGTGTGTGTGTCTCAGTGTCAGCTCCTGTACGGTCCGTGTGTGTGTGTCTCAGTGTCAGCTCCTGTACGGTCTGTGTGTGTGTGTCTCAGTGTCAGCTCCTGTACGGTCTGTGTGTGTGTCTCAGTGTCAGCTCCTGTACGGTCTGTGTGTGTGTCTCAGTGTCAGCTCCTGTACGGTCTGTGTGTGTGTCTCAGTTTCAGCTCCTGTACGGTGTGTGTGTCTCAGTGTCAGCTCCTGTAGGGTCCGTGTGTGTGTGTCTCAGTGTCAGCTCCTGTACGGTCCGTGTGTGTCTCAGTGTCAGCTCCTGTACAGTCTGTGTGTGTGTGTCTCAGTATCAGCTCCTGTACAGTCTGTGTGTGTGTGTCTCAGTGTCAGCTCCTGTACAGTCTGTGTGTGTGTGTCTCAGTGTCAGCTCCTGTATAGTCCGTGTGTGTGTCTCAGTATCAGCTCCTGTACAGTCTGTGTGTGTGTGTCTCAGTATCAGCTCCTGTACAGTCTGTGTGTGTGTGTCTCAGTGTCAGCTCCTGTACGGTCTGTGTGTGTGTGTCTCAGTGTCAGCTCCTGTATAGTCCGTGTGTGTGTCTCAGTATCAGCTCCTGTACGGTCTGTGTGTGTGTCTGAGTGTCAGCTCCTGTACGGTCTGTGTGTGTGTGTCTCAGTGTCAGCTCCTGTACGGTCTGTGTGTGTGTGTCTCAGTGTCAGCTCCTGTACGGTGCGTGTGTGTGTCTCAGTGTCAGCTCCTGTACAGTCTGTGTGTGTGTCTCAGTGTCAGCTCCTGTACGTTCCATGTGTGTGTCTCAGTTTCAGCTCCTGTACGGTCTGTGTGTGTCTGTGTCAGGTCCTGTATGGTCTGTTTGTGTGTGTCTCAGTGTCAGCTCCTGTACAGTCTGTGTGTGTGTGTCTCAGTGTCAGCTCCTGTACGGTCCGTGTGTGTGTGTCTCAGTGTCAGCTCCTGTATGGTCCGTGTGTGTGTGTCTCAGTGTCAGCTCCTGTACGGTGTGTGTGTCTCAGTGTCAGCTCCGGCACGGTCCATGTGTGTGTCTCCGTGTCAGCTCCTGTACGCTCCGTGTGTGTGTGTCTCTGTGTCAGCTCCTGTATGGTCCGTGTGTGTGTGTCTCAATGTCAGCTCCTGTACGGTCTGTGTGTGTCTCAGTGTCAGCTCCTGCACAGTCTGTGTGTGTGTGTCTCAGTGTCAGCTCCTGTATGCTCTGTCTGTGTGTGTCTCAGTATCAGCTCCTGTACAGTCTGTGTGTGTGTGTGTCTCAGTGTCAGCTCCTGTAAAGTCTGTGTGTGTGTGTCTCAGTGTCAGCTCCTTTACGGTCTGTGTGTGTGTCTCTCAGTGTCAGCTCCTGTAAGGTCCTTGTGTGTGTCTCAGTGTCAGCTCCTGTACGGTCTGTGTGTGTCTCAGTGTCAGCTCCTGTACAGTCCGTGTGTGTGTGTCTCAGTGTCAGCTCCTGTAAGGTCCTTGTGTGTGTCTCAGTGTCAGCTCCTGTACGGTCCATGTGTGTGTGTGTCAGTGTCAGCTCCTGTACGGTCCGTGTGTGTGTGTCTCAGTGTCAGCTCCTGTACGGTCTGTATGTGTCTCAGTGTCAGCTCCTGAACATTCTGTGTGTGTGTGTCTCAGTGTCAGCTCCTGTATGCTCTGTCTGTGTGTGTCTCAGTGTCAGCTCCTGTACGGTCCGTGTGTGTGTGTCTCAGTGTCAGCTCCTGTACGGTCTGTGTGTGTGTCTCAGTGTCAGCTCCTGTACGGTCTGTGTGTGTCTCAGTATCAGCTCCTGTATGGTCCGTGTGTGTGTGTCTCAGTGTCAGCTCCTGTACGGTCTGTCTGTGTGTGTCTCAGTGTCAGCTCCTGTACGGTCCGTGTGTGTGTGTCTCAGTGTCAGCTCCTGTACGGTCTGTGTGTGTCTCAGTGTCAGCTCCTGTACGGTCTGTGTGTGAGTGTCTCAGTGTCAGCTCCGGTACGGTCCATGTGTGTGTCTCAGTGTCAGCTCCTGTACGCTCCGTGTGTGTGTGTCTCTGTGTCAGCTCCTGTATGGTCCGTGTGTGTGTGTCTCAGTGTCAGCTCCTGTACGGTCTGTGTGTGTCTCAGTGTCAGCTCCTGCACAGTCTGTGTGTGTGTGTCTCAGTGTCAGCTCCTGTACCGTGTGTGTGTGTGTCTCAGTATCAGCTCCTGTACAGTCTGTGTGTGTGTGTGTCTCAGTGTCAGATCCTGTAAAGTCTGTGTGTGTGTGTGTCTCAGTGTCAGCTCCTGACGGTCTGTGTGTGTTTCAGTGTCAGCTCCTGTACGGTCCGTTTGTGTGTCACAGTGTCAGCTCCTGTATGGTCCGTGTGTGTGTGTCTCAGTATCAGCTCCTGTACGGTCCATGTGTGTGTGTCTCAGTGTCAGCTCCTGTACGGTCTGTGTGTGTCTCAGTGTCAGCTCCTGTATGGTCCATGCGTGTCTTTGTCTCAGTGTCAGCTCATGTACGGTCTGTCTGTGTGTCTCAGTGTCAGCTCCTGTACGGTCTGTGTGTGTGTCTCAGTGTCAGCTCCTGTACGGTCTGTGTGTGTGTCTCAGTGTCAGCTCCTGTACGGTCTGTGTGTGTGTCTCAGTGTCAGCTCCTGTACGGTCTGTGTGTGTGTCTCAGTGTCAGCTCCTGTACGGTCCGTGTGTGTGTGTCTCAGTGTCAGCTCCTGTACGGTCTGTGTGTGTCTCAGTGTCAGCTCCTGTACGATCTGTGTGTGTCTCAGTATCAGCTCCTGTACATTCTGTGTGTGTGTGTCTCAGTGTCAGCTCCTGTATGCTCTGTCTGTGTGGGTCTCAGTGTCAGCTCCTGTACATTCTGAGTGTGTGTGTCTCTCAGTGTCAGCTCCTGTACAGTCTGTGTGTGTGTGTCTCAGTGTCAGCTCCTGTGAGGTCCATGTGTGTCTCAGTGTCAGCTCCTGTACGCTCTGTCTGTGTGGGTCTCAGTGTCAGCTCCTTTACGGTCTGTGTGTGTGTCTCTCAGTGTCAGCTCCTGTACGGTCCGTGTGTGTGTCTCAGTATCAGCTCCTGTACGGTATGTGTGTGTCACAGTGTCAGCTCCTGTACGGTCCTTGTGTGTGTGTCTCAGTGTCAGCTCCTGTATAGTCCGTGTGTGTGTGTCTCAGTGTCAGCTCCTGTACGGTATGTGTGTGTGTGTCTCAGTGTCAGCTCCGGTACGGTCCGCGTGTGTGTGTCTCAGTGTCAGCTCCTGTATGGTCCGTGTGTGTGTGTCTCAGTGTCAGCTCCTGTAAGGTCCTTGTGTGTGTGTCTCAGTGTCAGCTCCTGTACGGTCTGTGTGTGTGTCTCAGTGTCAGCTCCTGTACGGTCTGTGTGTGTGTCTCAGTGTCAGCTCCTGTACGGTCTGTGTGTGTGTCTCAGTATCAGCTCCTGTACGGTATGTGTGTGTCACAGTGTCAGCTCCTGTACGGTCCGTGTGTGTGTGTCTCAGTGTCAGCTCCAGTATAGTCCGTGTGTGTGTGTCACAGTGTCAGCTCCTGTACGGTCCGTGTGTGTGTATCTCAGTGTCAGCTCCTGTACGGTCCGTGTGTGTCTCAGTGTCAGCTCCTGTACGGTCTGTGTGTGTGTCTCAGTGTCAGCTCCTGTATGGTCTGTGAGTGTCTCAGTATCAGCTCCGATACGGTCCATGCGTGTATCTCAGTGTCAGCTCCTTTACGGTCTGTGTGTGTGTCTCTCAGTGTCAGCTCCTGTACAGTCCGTGTGTGTGTGTCTCAGTGTCAGCTCCTGTACGGTCTGTGTGTGTCTCAGTGTCAGCTCATGTACGGTCTGTGTGTGTCTCAGTGTCAGCTCCTGTACGGTCTGTGTGTGTGTCTCAGTGTCAGCTCCTGTACGGTCCATGTGTGTCTCAGTGTCAGCTCCTGTACGGTCTGTGTGTGTGTCTCAGTATCAGCTCCTGTACGGTCCATGTGTGTGTGTCTCAGTATCAGCTCCTGTACAGTCTGTGTGTGTGTGTCTCAGTGTCAGCTCATGTACGGTCTGTGTGTGTGTCTCAGTATCAGCTCCTGTACGGTCCATGTGTGTGTGTTTCAGTATCAGCTCCTGTACGGTCCGTGTGTGTGTGTTTCAGTGTCAGCTCCTGTACAGTCTGTGTGTGTGTGTCTCAGTGTCAGCTCCTGTACGGTCTGTGTGTGTGTGTCTCAGTGTCAGCTCCTGTACGGTGCGTGTGTGTGTCTCAGTGTCAGCTCCTGTACGGTCTGTGTGTGTGTGTTTCAGTATCAGCTCCTGTACAGTCTGTGTGTGTGTGTCTCAGTGTCAGCTCCTGTACGGTCCGTGTGTGTGTGTCTCAGTGTCAGCTCCTGTACGGTCCGTGTGTGTGTGTCTCAGTGTCAGCTCCTGTACGGTCCGTGTGTGTGTGTCTCAGTGTCAGCTCCTGTACGGTCTGTGTGTGTGTGTCTCAGTGTCAGCTCCTGTACGGTCTGTGTGTGTGTCTCAGTGTCAGCTCCTGTACGGTCTGTGTGTGTGTCTCAGTGTCAGCTCCTGTACGGTCTGTGTGTGTGTCTCAGTTTCAGCTCCTGTACGGTGTGTGTGTCTCAGTGTCAGCTCCTGTAGGGTCCGTGTGTGTGTGTCTCAGTGTCAGCTCCTGTACGGTCCGTGTGTGTCTCAGTGTCAGCTCCTGTACAGTCTGTGTGTGTGTGTCTCAGTATCAGCTCCTGTACAGTCTGTGTGTGTGTGTCTCAGTGTCAGCTCCTGTACAGTCTGTGTGTGTGTGTCTCAGTGTCAGCTCCTGTATAGTCCGTGTGTGTGTCTCAGTATCAGCTCCTGTACAGTCTGTGTGTGTGTGTCTCAGTATCAGCTCCTGTACAGTCTGTGTGTGTGTGTCTCAGTGTCAGCTCCTGTACGGTCTGTGTGTGTGTGTCTCAGTGTCAGCTCCTGTATAGTCCGTGTGTGTGTCTCAGTATCAGCTCCTGTACGGTCTGTGTGTGTGTCTGAGTGTCAGCTCCTGTACGGTCTGTGTGTGTGTGTCTCAGTGTCAGCTCCTGTACGGTCTGTGTGTGTGTGTCTCAGTGTCAGCTCCTGTACGGTGCGTGTGTGTGTCTCAGTGTCAGCTCCTGTACAGTCTGTGTGTGTGTCTCAGTGTCAGCTCCTGTACGTTCCATGTGTGTGTCTCAGTTTCAGCTCCTGTACGGTCTGTGTGTGTCTGTGTCAGGTCCTGTATGGTCTGTTTGTGTGTGTCTCAGTGTCAGCTCCTGTACAGTCTGTGTGTGTGTGTCTCAGTGTCAGCTCCTGTACGGTCCGTGTGTGTGTGTCTCAGTGTCAGCTCCTGTATGGTCCGTGTGTGTGTGTCTCAGTGTCAGCTCCTGTACGGTGTGTGTGTCTCAGTGTCAGCTCCGGCACGGTCCATGTGTGTGTCTCCGTGTCAGCTCCTGTACGCTCCGTGTGTGTGTGTCTCTGTGTCAGCTCCTGTATGGTCCGTGTGTGTGTGTCTCAATGTCAGCTCCTGTACGGTCTGTGTGTGTCTCAGTGTCAGCTCCTGCACAGTCTGTGTGTGTGTGTCTCAGTGTCAGCTCCTGTATGCTCTGTCTGTGTGTGTCTCAGTGTCAGCTCCTGTACAGTCTGTGTGTGTGTGTGTCTCAGTGTCAGCTCCTGTAAAGTCTGTGTGTGTGTGTCTCAGTGTCAGCTCCTTTACGGTCTGTGTGTGTGTCTCTCAGTGTCAGCTCCTGTAAGGTCCTTGTGTGTGTCTCAGTGTCAGCTCCTGTACGGTCTGTGTGTGTCTCAGTGTCAGCTCCTGTACAGTCCGTGTGTGTGTGTCTCAGTGTCAGCTCCTGTAAGGTCCTTGTGTGTGTCTCAGTGTCAGCTCCTGTACGGTCCATGTGTGTGTGTGTCAGTGTCAGCTCCTGTACGGTCCGTGTGTGTGTGTCTCAGTGTCAGCTCCTGTACGGTCTGTATGTGTCTCAGTGTCAGCTCCTGAACATTCTGTGTGTGTGTGTCTCAGTGTCAGCTCCTGTATGCTCTGTCTGTGTGTGTCTCAGTGTCAGCTCCTGTACGGTCCGTGTGTGTGTGTCTCAGTGTCAGCTCCTGTACGGTCTGTGTGTGTGTCTCAGTGTCAGCTCCTGTACGGTCTGTGTGTGTCTCAGTATCAGCTCCTGTATGGTCCGTGTGTGTGTGTCTCAGTGTCAGCTCCTGTACGGTCTGTCTGTGTGTGTCTCAGTGTCAGCTCCTGTACGGTCCGTGTGTGTGTGTCTCAGTGTCAGCTCCTGTACGGTCTGTGTGTGTCTCAGTGTCAGCTCCTGTACGGTCTGTGTGTGAGTGTCTCAGTGTCAGCTCCGGTACGGTCCATGTGTGTGTCTCAGTGTCAGCTCCTGTACGCTCCGTGTGTGTGTGTCTCTGTGTCAGCTCCTGTATGGTCCGTGTGTGTGTGTCTCAGTGTCAGCTCCTGTACGGTCTGTGTGTGTCTCAGTGTCAGCTCCTGCACAGTCTGTGTGTGTGTGTCTCAGTGTCAGCTCCTGTACCGTGTGTGTGTGTGTCTCAGTATCAGCTCCTGTACAGTCTGTGTGTGTGTGTGTCTCAGTGTCAGATCCTGTAAAGTCTGTGTGTGTGTGTGTCTCAGTGTCAGCTCCTGACGGTCTGTGTGTGTTTCAGTGTCAGCTCCTGTACGGTCCGTTTGTGTGTCACAGTGTCAGCTCCTGTATGGTCCGTGTGTGTGTGTCTCAGTATCAGCTCCTGTACGGTCCATGTGTGTGTGTCTCAGTGTCAGCTCCTGTACGGTCTGTGTGTGTCTCAGTGTCAGCTCCTGTATGGTCCATGCGTGTCTTTGTCTCAGTGTCAGCTCATGTACGGTCTGTCTGTGTGTCTCAGTGTCAGCTCCTGTACGGTCTGTGTGTGTGTCTCAGTGTCAGCTCCTGTACGGTCTGTGTGTGTGTCTCAGTGTCAGCTCCTGTACGGTCTGTGTGTGTGTCTCAGTGTCAGCTCCTGTACGGTCTGTGTGTGTGTCTCAGTGTCAGCTCCTGTACGGTCCGTGTGTGTGTGTCTCAGTGTCAGCTCCTGTACGGTCTGTGTGTGTCTCAGTGTCAGCTCCTGTACGGTCTGTGTGTGTCTCAGTGTCAGCTCCTGTACGATCTGTGTGTGTCTCAGTATCAGCTCCTGTACATTCTGTGTGTGTGTGTCTCAGTGTCAGCTCCTGTATGCTCTGTCTGTGTGGGTCTCAGTGTCAGCTCCTGTACATTCTGAGTGTGTGTGTCTCTCAGTGTCAGCTCCTGTACAGTCTGTGTGTGTGTGTCTCAGTGTCAGCTCCTGTACGGTCCATGTGTGTCTCAGTGTCAGCTCCTGTACGCTCTGTCTGTGTGGGTCTCAGTGTCAGCTCCTTTACGGTCTGTGTGTGTGTCTCTCAGTGTCAGCTCCTGTAAGGTCCTTGTGTGTGTCTCAGTGTCAGCTCCTGTACGGTCTGTGTGTGTCTCAGTGTCAGCTCCTGTACAGTCCGTGTGTGTGTGTCTCACTGTCAGCTCCTGTAAGGTCCTTGTGTGTGTCTCAGTGTCAGCTCCTGTACGGTCCGTGTGTGTGTGTCTCAGTGTCAGCTCCTGTACGGTCCGTGTGTGTGTGTCTCAGTGTCAGCTCCTGTACGGTCTGTATGCGTCTCAGTGTCAGCTCCTGTACGGTCTGTGTGTGTGTGTCTCAGTGTCAGCTCCTGTATGCTCTGTCTGTGTGTGTCTCAGTGTCAGCTCCTGTACGGTCCGTGTGTGTGTGTCTCAGTGTCAGCTCCTGTACGGTCCGTGTGTGTGTGTCTCAGTGTCAGCTCCTGTACGGTCTGTGTGTGTCTCAGTGTCAGCTCCTGTACGGTCTGTCTGTGAGTGTCTCAGTGTCAGCTCCGGTACGGTCCATGTGTGTGTCTCAGTGTCAGCTCCTGTACGCTCCGTGTGTGTGTGTCTCTGTGTCAGCTCCTGTATGGTCCGTGTGTGTGTGTCTCAGTGTCAGCTCCTGTACGGTCTGTGTGTGTCTCAGTGTCAGCTCCTGCACAGTCTGTGTGTGTGTGTCTCAGTGTCAGCTCCTGTATGCTCTGTCTGTGTGTGTCTCAGTATCAGCTCCTGTACAGTCTGTGTGTGTGTGTGTCTCAGTGTCAGCTCCTGTAAAGTCTGTGTGTGTGTGTCTCAGTGTCAGCTCCTGACGGTCTGTGTGTGTTTCAGTGTCAGCTCCTGTACGGTCCGTTTGTGTGTCACAGTGTCAGCTCCTGTATGGTCCGTGTGTGTGTGTCTCAGTGTCAGCTCCTGTACGGTCCATGTGTGTGTGTCTCAGTGTCAGCTCCTGTACGGTCTGTGTGTGTGTGTCTCAGTGTCAGCTCCTGTACGGTGTGTGTGTCTCAGTGTCAGCTCCTGTATGGTCTGTGTGTGTGTGTCTCAGTGTCAGCTCCTGTACGGTCCGTGTGTGTGTGTCTCAGTGTCAGCTCCTGTACGGTCTGTGTGTGTGTCTCAGTGTCAGCTCCTGTACGGTCTGTGTGTGTGTCTCAGTGTCAGCTCCTGTACGGTCTGTGTGTGTGTCTCAGTGTCAGCTCCTGTACGGTCTGTGTGTGTGTCTCAGTGTCAGGTCCTGTACGGTCTGTGTGTGTGTCTCAGTGTCAGCTCCTGTACGGTCCGTGTGTGTGTCTCAGTGTCAGCTCCTGTACGGTGCGTGTGTGTGTCTCAGTGTCAGCTCCTGTACGGTCTGTGAGTGTCTCAGTGTCAGCTCCTGTACGATCTGTGTGTGTCTCAGTGTCAGCTCCTGTACGGTCTGTGTGTGTCTCAGTGTCAGCTCCTGTACGGTCCGTGTGTGTGTCTCAGTGTCAGCTCCTGAATGGTCCGTCTGTGTCTCAGTGTCAGCTCCTGTACGGTCCGTGTGTGTGCGTCTCAGTGTCAGCTCCTGTACGGTCTGTGTGTGAGTGTCTCAATGTCAGCTCCGGTACGGTCCGTGTGTGTGTCTCTGTGTCAGCTCCTGCACAGTCTGTGGGTGTGTGTCTCAGTGTCAGCTCCTGTATGCTCTGTCTGTGTGTGTCTCAGTGTCAGCTCCTGTACAGTCTGTGTGTGTGTGTGTCTCAGTGTCAGCTCTTGTAAAGTCTGTGTGTGTTTGTCTCAGTGTCAGCTCCTGACGGTCTGTGTGTGTTTCAGTGTCAGCTCCTGTACGGTCCGTTTGTGTGTCTCAGTGTCAGCTCCTGTATGGTCCGTGTGTGTGTGTCTCAGTATCAGCTCCTGTATGGTCCGTGTGTGTGTGTCTCAGTGTCAGCTCCTGTACGGTCTGTGTGTGTGTGTCTCAGTGTCAGCTCCTGTACAGTCTGTGTGTGTCTCAGTGTCAGCTCCTGTACGGTCTGTGTGTGTCTCAGTGTCAGCTCCTGTACGGTCTGTGAGTGTCTCAGTATCAGCTCCTGTACGGTCTGTGTGTGTCTCAGTGTCAGCTCCTGTACGGTCCGTGTGTGTGTGTCTCAGTGTCAGCTCCTGTACGGTCTGTGTGTGTCTCAGTGTCAGCTCCTGCACAGTCTGTGTGTGTCTCAGTGTCAGCTCCTGTATGGTCCGTGTGTGTGTGTCTCAGTGTCAGCTCCTGTACGGTCCGTTTGTGTGTCTCAGTGTCAGCTCCTGTATGGTCCGTGTGTGTGTGTCTCAGTATCAGCTCCTGTACGGTCCATGTGTGTGTGTCTCAGTGTCATCTCCTGTACGGTCTGTGTGTGTCTCAGTGTCAGCTCCTGTACGGTCTGTGTGTGTCTCAGTGTCAGCTCCTGTACGGTCTGTGTGTGTGCCTCAGTGTCAGCTCCTGTACGGTCTGTGTGTGTGTCTCAGTGTCAGCTCCTGTACGGTCTGTGTGTGTCTCAGTGTCAGCTCCTGTACGGTCTGTGTGCGTGCCTCAGTGTCAGCTCCTGTACGGTCTGTGTGCGTGCCTCAGTGTCAGCTCCTGTACGGTCCATGTGTGTGTCTCAGTGTCAGCTCCTGTACGGTGTGTGTGTCTCAGTGTTAGTTCCTGTATGGTCTGTGTGTGTGTGTCTCAGTGTCAGCTCCTGTTAGGTCTGTGTGTGTCTCAGTGTCAGCTCCTGTATGGTCTGTTTGTGTGTGTCTCAGTGTCAGCTCCTGTACGGTCTGTGTGTGTGTGTCTCAGTATCAGCTCCTGTACGGTCTGTGTGTGTGTGTCTCAGTGTCAGCTCCTGTACGGTCTGTGTGTGTGTGTCTCAGTGTCAGCTCCTGTACGGTATGTGTGTGTCACAGTGTCAGCCCCTGTACGATGCGTGTGTGTGTCACAGTGTCAGCCCCTGTACGGTGCGTGTCTGTGCCTCAGTGTCAGCTCATGTACGGTGCTTGTGTGTCTCAGTGTCAGGTCCTGTATGGTCTGTGTGTGTGTCTCAGTGTCAGCTCCTGTACGGTCCGTGTGTGTGCCTCAGTGTCAGCTCCTGTACAGTCCGTGTGTGTGTCTCAGTGTCAGCTCCTGCACGGTCCGTGTGTATGTCTGTCTCAGTGTCAGCTCCTGTATGGTCTGTGTGTGTGTCTCAGTGTCAGCTCCTGTACGGTCTGTGTGTGTGTCTCAGTGTCTGCTCCTGTCCGGTCTGTGTGTGTCTCAGTGTCAGCTCCTGTACGGTCTGTGTGTGAGTGTCTCAGTGTCAGCTCCGGTACGGTCCGTGTGTGTGTCTGTGTCAGCTCCTGTACGCTCTGTGTGTGAGTCTCAGTGTCAGCTCCTGTACAGTCTGTTTGTGTGTGTCTCAGTGTCAGCTCCTGTACGGTGCGTGTGTGTGTCTCAGTGTCAGCTCCTGTACGGTCTGTGTGTGTGTCTCAGTGTCAGCTCCTGTACGGTCCGTGTGTGTCTCAGTGTCAGCTCCTGTATGGTCCGTGCGTGTATCTCAGTGTCAGCTCCTGTACGGTCCGTGTATGTGTCTCAGTGTCAGCTCCTGTACAGTCTGTGTGTGTGTCTCAGTGTCAGCTCCTGTACAGTCTGTGTGTGTGTCTCAGTGTCAGCTCCTGTATGGTCCGTGTCTGTGTCTCAGTGCAGCTCCTGTACGGTCCGTGTGTGTGTTTCAGTGTCAGCTCCTGTGCAGTCTGTGTGTGTGTCTCATTGTCAGCTCCTGTACGGTGTGTGTGTCTCAGTGTCAGCTCCGGTACGGTCCGTGTGTGTGTTTCAGTGTCAGCTCCTGTGCAGTCTGTGTGTGTGTCTCAGTGTCAGCTCCTGTACGGTCTGTGTGTGTGTCTCAGTGTCAGCTCCTGTACTGTCTGTGTGTGTGTCTCAGTGTCAGCTCCTGTACGGTCTGTGTGTGTGTCTCAGTGTCAACTCCTGTCAGACTGTCCTCTCTCTGTCTCTCTTTCTTTCTTGTCTCTTTTAACTCTGCCTCTCCATTTCTGTTTTTCACTCACTCTCTTTATCTGTCCCGTTCCCCTCTCTGTACACCTGTTACTCAGTTCCACCCCCTCCAATTCAGTCTCTCTCTGACCCCCCCCACTGTCTCTCTGATGCCCCCCACTCTCTCTCTGATCCCCCCCACTGTCTCTCTGATTCCCCCAACTCTCTCTCTGAACCCCTCCGCTCTCTCTCTGAACCCCCCACTCTCTCTCTGAACCCCCCACTCTCTCTCTGAACCCCCCATGCTCTCTCTTTGCCCCCCCCACTCTCTTTCTGTAATCCCCCCCCACTCTCTCTCTCCCTGAGGCCCCCCATTCTCTCTCTCTCTCTCCCTGATCCCCCCATTCTCTCTCTCCCTCCCTGACACCCCCCACTCTCTCTCTCTCCCTGATCCCCCCACTCTCTCTCTCCCTGATCCCCCCACTCTCTCTCTCCCTCCCTGACACTCCCACTCTCTCTCTCCCTCCCTGACACCCGCACTCTCTCTCTCTCCCTGACTCCCCCACTCTCTCTCTCTCCCTGACACCCCCACTGTCTATCTCTCTCCCTGACACCCCCCCACTCTCTCTCCCTGACACCCCCACTGTCTCTCTCTCTCCCTGACACCCCCCACTCTCTCTCCCTGACACCCCCCACTCTCTCTCCCTGACACCCCCCACTCTCTCTCCCTAAACCCCCCACTCTCTCTCTGTCTTCCTGACCCCCCCCCTCTCCCTGTACTCCCCACTCTTTCTCCCTGAACCCCACACACTCTCTCCCTTAATTCCCCCAGACTCTCTCTCCCTGACCCTCCCACTGTCTCTCTCCCTGAACCCCCCACTCTTTCTCCCTGAACTCCACACACTCTCTCCCTGAATTCCCCCAGACTCTCTCTCCCTGAATTCCCCCAGACTCTCTCTCCCTGACCCTCCCACTGTCTCTCTCCCTGACCCCACACACTCTCTCCCTGAATTCCCCCAGACTCTCTCCCTGAGCCCCCCACTCTCTCTTTCCCTTACACCCCCAAACTCTCTCTCTCCCCCTGACCCCCCACTCTGTCTCTCTCTCTGTGACAGCCGCTTTCGTTCCGCTTGACCCCTCGTTCTCTCACCATGTCCCCTCGTTCTCTCACCATGTCCCCTCGTTCTCTCACCATGACCCCTCGTTCTCTCACCATGTCCCCTCGTTCTCTCACCATGTCCCCTCGTTCTCTCACCATGTCCCCTCGTTCTCTCACCATGACCCCTCGTTCTCTCACCATGACCCCTCGTTCTCTCACCATGACCCCTCGTTCTCTCACCATGTCCCCTCGTTCTCTCACCATGACCCCTCGTTCTCTCACCATGACCCTCGTCTCACTCGTCTCCCTGTCCTCGTCTCACCATGTCCCCCTCGTTCTCTCACCATGTCCCCTCGTTCTCTCACCATGACCCCTCGTTCTCTCACCATGACCCCTCGTTCTCTCACCATGTCCCCTCGTTCTCTCACCATGTCCCCTCGTTCTCTCACCATGTCCCCTCGTTCTCTCACCATGTCCCCTCGTTCTCTCACCATGACCCCTCGTTCTCTCACCATGTCCCCTCGTTCTCTCACCATGTCCCCTCGTTCTCTCACCATGTCCCCTCGTTCTCTCACCATGACCCCTCGTTCTCTCACCATGACCCCTCGTTCTCTCACCATGTCCCCTCGTTCTCTCACCATGACCCCTCGTTCTCTCACCATGACCCCTCGTTCTCTCACCATGTCCCCTCGTT
>JANJGN010002636.1:0-64392 GCA_026770705.1 Isurus oxyrinchus
GTTTGGAAGATAAAACAGCGAGAGTTCAGGAGGGAAAACAGAGAGAGCTCAGGAGATAAAACAGCGAGATATTCAGGGGCTTATACAGAGAAAGTTTAGGAGATAAAACAGTGAAAGTTCAGGTGATAATACAGAGAGTGTTCTGCAGATAAAACCGTGAAGGTTCAGTGGATAAAACAGCGAGTGTTCAGGGGATGAACCAGCAAGAATTCAGGGGATAAAAGAACAAGACTTCAGGGGATAAAACAGTGAGAGATCAGGGATAAAACAGCAAGAGTTTGGGAGATAAAATAGCTAGAGTTCAGGAGAGAAAACAGAGGGACCTCAGGAGATAAAACACCAAGGATTCAGGGCTTAAAACAGAGTGTTCAGTGGATATTCAGGGGATAAAACAGAGAGTTCAGTGGATAAAACAGCGAGAGTTCAGGGGATAAGTTCAGGGGATAGTTCAGTTCAGATTATCCCTGCAATTTCAGGGCTAAAACAGCAAGAATTCGGGAGATAAAATAGCTAGAGTTCAGGAGATAAAACAGAGAGAGTTCAGGAGATAAAACAGCAAGAATTCAGGGGATAAAACAGCGAGTGTTCAGGGTATAAAATAGTAAGAATTCATGGGATAAAACAGCAAGAATTCAGGGGATAAAACAGCAAGAATTCGGGAGATAAAATAGCCAGAGTTCAGGAGATAAAACAGAGAGAGCTCAGGTGATGAAACAGCTAGAATTCCGGGAATAAAACAGCGTGCAGGGGATAAAACAGCGAGAGTACAGGGGTGAAACAGCAACAATTCAGGGGATAAAACAGCAAGAGTTCAGGGGATAAAGCAATGAGCTTTCAGGGATAAAACAGCAAGAGTTTGGGAGATAAGTAACAAGGGTACGGGAGATAAACGAGCAAGTGTTCAGGGGATAAAACAGAGAGTGTTCAGGAGATAAAACAGAGTGCACAGAGGACAAAACAGTGTGTGTTCAGGAGATAAAACAGCGAGTCTTCAGTGGATAAAGCAGTGAGAGTTCCAGGGATATAACAGCGAGGGTTCAGGGGAAAAAACAGCGAGAGTTCAGGAGATAAAAGCAAGAGTTTGGGACATTAAACAGTGAGTGTTCAGCAGATAAAACAGTGTGAGTTTAGGAGATAAAACAGTGAGAGTTCAGGAGATAAAACAGCAAGAGTTCAGGGTATAAAACAGAGTGTTCAGGAGATAAACCAGCGAGATTTCAGGAGCTAAAGCTGTGAGAGTTCAGGGTATAAAATAATAAGAATTCATGGGATAAAACAGCAAGAATTCAGGGGATAAAACAGCAAGCATTCTGGGGTACAACAGTGAGATGTCAGCGGATAGAACAATGCGATTTCAGGGATAAAACAGCAAGAATTCGGGAGATAAAATAGCAAGAGTTCAGGAGATAAAACAGAGAGAGCTCAGGTGATAAAACAGCTAGATTTCAGGGGATTAAAGAGCAAGACTTCAGGGGATAAAACAGTGAAAGATCAGGGATAAAACAATAAGAGTTTGGGGGATAAAATAGCGAGAGTTCAGCAGATAAAACAGAGAATGCTCAGGAGATAAAACAGGACGAATTCAAGGGATTAAACAGTGTTCATGGGATAAAACAGTGAGAGCTGATGGGATGAAATAGCAACAGTTCCGGGTATAAAACACCAAGAATTCAGGGAATAAAACAATGAGAGTTCAGGGATAAAACTGAGTGTTCAGAGGACAAAACAGAGAGTGTTCAGGAGATAATACAGCAAGGCTTCAGTGGATAAAACAGTGAGAGTTCCGGGGATAAAACAGCGAGAGTTCAGGGGATAAAACAGCAAGAGTTTGGGACATAAAACAGCGAGTGTTCAGTAGTTAAAACAGATAGAGTTAATGAGGTAAAACAGTGAGAGTTCAGGAGATAAAACAGCGAGAGTTCAGGAGATAAAACTGCAAACATTCTGGGTATAAAACTAGAAGAGTTCAGGGCATAGAGCAGCAAGAATTCAGGGGAAAAACAGTGAGTGTTCAGGGGATAAAACAGAGTGTTCAGGAGATAAAACAGAGAGATTTCACGAGATAAAGCTGTGAGAGTTCAGGGTATAAAATAGTAAGAATTCATGAGATAAAACAGCAAGAATTCAGGGGTACAACAGTGAGATTTCAGCAGATAAAATAGTGCGATTTCAGGACAAAACAGCAAGAATTTGGGAGATAAAATAGCGGAGGTTCAGGAGATAAAACAGAGAGAGCTCAGGTGATAGAACAGCTAGAATTCTGGAAATAAAACAGTGAGCAGGGGATAAAACAGTGAGAGTACAGGGGGGTGAAACAGCAACAATTCAGGGGATAAAACAGCAAAAATTCACGGGATAAAACAATGAGCTTTCAGGGATAAAACAGCAAGAGTTTGGGAGATAAATAACAAGAGTTCGGGAGATAACACAGCAAGCGTTCAGGGGATAAAACAGAAAGCTCAGAGGACAAAACAGAGTGTGTTCAGGAGATAAAACAGCGAGAGTTCAGGAGATAAAACAGCAAAATTTCTGGGTGTAAAACAACAAGAGTTCAGGGCATAGAGCAGCAAGAATTCAGGGGATAAAACAGCGAGTGTTCAGGGTACAAAATAGTAAGAATTCATGGGATAAAACAGCAAGAATTCTGGGGTACAACAGTGAGATTTCAGGGATAAAACAGCAAGAATTCGGGAGATAAAATAGCCAGAGTTCAGGAGATAAAACAGAGAGAGCTCAGGTGATAAAACAGCTAGAATTCCGGGAATAAAACAGTGTGCAGGGGATAAAACAGTGAGAGTACAGGGGGTGAAACAGCAACAATTCAGGGGATAAAACAGCAAGAATTCAGGGGATAAAGCATTGAGTTTTCAGGGATAAAACAGCAAGAGTTTGGGAGATAAGTAACAAGGGTACGGGAGATAAAACAGCAAGTGTTCAGGGGATAAAACAGAGAGTGTTCAGGAGATAAAATAGACTGCTCAGAGGACAAAACAGAATGTGTTCAGGAGATAAAACAGCGAGAATTCAGTGGATTTAAGCAGTGAATGTTCCAGGGATATAACAGCGAGGGTTCAGGGGAAAAAACAGCGAGAGTTCAGGAGATATAAGCAAGAGTTTGGGACATTAAACAGTGAGGGTTCAGCAGATAAAACAGTGTGAATTTAGGAGCTAAAGCTGTGAGAGTTCAGGGCATAAAATAGTAAGAATTCATGGGATAAAACAGCAAGAATTCAGGGGATAAAGCAGCAAGCATTCTGGGGTACAACAGTGAGATTTCAGCGGGAAGAACAGTGCGATTTCAGGGATAAAACAGCAAGAATTCGGGAGATAAAACAGCAAGAGTTCAGGAGATAAAACAGAGAGAGCTCAGGTGATAAAACAGCTAGAATTCCGGGAATAAAACAGTGTGCAGGGGATAAAACAGTGAGAGTACAGGGGGTGAAACAGCAACAATTCAGGGGATAAAACAGCGAGTCTTCAGTGGATAAAGCAGTGAGAGTTCCAGGGATATAACAGCGAGAGTTCAGGGGAAAAAACAGCGAGAGTTCAGGAGATAAAAGCAAGAGTTTGTGACATTAAACAGTGAGTGTTCAGCAGATAAAACAGTGTGAGCTTAGGAGATAAAACAGTGAGAGTTCAGGAGATAAAACAGCGAGAGTTCAGGAGATAAAACTGTAAAAATTCTGGGTATAAAACAACAAGAGTACAGGGGATGAAACAACAAGAATTCAGGGGATAAAATAGTGAGAGTTCAGGGATAAAGCAGTGTGAATTCATGAGATAAAACAGAGAGAGCTCAGGAGACAAAACATGGTAGCAAACCGAGAGTTCAGGAGATAATTCAGTGAGAGTTTAGGGGATAAAACAGTGAAAGTTCAGGGGATAAATCAGCAAGAGTTTGGAAGATAAAACAGCAAGAGTTCAGGAGGGAAAACAGAGGGAACTCAGGAGATAAAACAGCGAGATATTCAGGGGCTCATACAGAGAAGGTTTAGGAGATAAAACAGTGAGAGTTCAGGTGATAATACAGAGAGTGTTCTGGAGATAAAAACCGTGAAGGTTCAGTGGATAAAACAGCGAGTGTTCAGGGGATAAAACAGAGAGATTTCAGGAGATAAAGCTGTGAGAGCTCAGGGTATAAAATAGTAAGAATTCATGGGATAAAACAGCAAGAATTCAGGGGTACAACAGTGAGATTTCAGCGGATAAAATAGTGCGATTTCAGGGACAAAACAGCAAGAATTTGGGAGATAAAATAGCGGAGGTTCAGGAGATAAAACAGAGAGAGCTCAGGTGATAAAACAGCTAGAATTCTGGGAATAAAACAGTGTGCAGGGGATAAAACAGTGAGAGTACAGGGGGTGAAACAGCAACAATTCAGGGGATAAAACAGCAAGAATTCACGGGATAAAACAATGAGCATTCAGGGATAAAACAGCAAGAGTTTGGGAGATAAATAACAAGAGTTCAGGAGATAAAACAGCAAGTGTTCAGGGGACAAAACAGAGTGCTCAGAGGACAAAACAGAGTGTGTTCAGGAGATAAAACAGCGAGTCTTCAGTGGATAAAGCAGTGAGAGTTCCAGGGATATAACAGCGAGAGTTCAGGGGAAAAAACAGCGAGAGTTCAGGAGATAAAAGCAAGAGTTTGGGACATTAAACAGTGAGTGTTCAGCAGATAAAACAGTGTCAGCTTTGGAGATAAAACAGTGAGAGTTCAGGAGATAAAACAGCGAGAGTTCAGGAGATAAAACTGTAAAAATTCTGGGTATAAAACAACGAGAGTACAAGGGATGAAACAACAAGAATTCAGGGGATAAAATAGTGAGAGTTCAGGGATAAAGCAGTGCGAATTCATGAGATAAAACAGAGAGAGCTCAGGAGACAAAACATGGTAGCAAACCGAGAGTTCAGGAGATAATTCAGTGAGAGTTTAGGGGATAAAACAGTGAAAGTTCAGGGGATAAATCAGCAAGAGTTTGGAAGATAAAACAGCGAGAGTTCAGGAGGGAAAACAGAGGGAACTCAGGAGATAAAACAGCGAGATATTCAGGGGCTTATACAGAGAAAGTTTAGGAGATAAAACAGTGAGAGTTCAGGTGATAATACAGAGAGTGTTCTGGAGATAAAACCGTGAAGGTTCAGTGGATAAAACAGCGAGTGTTCAGGGGATGAACCAGCAAGAATTCAGGGGTTAAAAGAGCAAGACTTCAGGGGATAAAACAGTGAGAGATCAGGGATAAAACAGCAAGAGTTTGGGAGATAAAATAGCGAGTTCAGGAGATAAAACAGAGAGAGCTCAGGAGATAAAACAGCAAGGATTCAGGGCTTAAAACAGAGTGTTCAGTGGATATTCAGGGGATAAAACAGAGAGTTCAGTGGATAAAACAGCGAGAGTTCAGGGGATAGTGCAGTTCAGTTTATTCCTGCAACTTCAGGGCTAAAACAGCAAGAATTCGGGAGATAAAATAGCTAGAGTTCAGGAGATAAAACAGAGAGAGCTCAGGAGATAAAACAGCAAGGATTCAGGGCATAAAACAGTAAGAGTTCAGGGGATAAAACAGTGAGAGTTCAGGGGTAAAACTGCAAGAGTTTGGGAGATAAAACATCGAGAATTCAGGGGATAAAACAGAGAGAGTTCAGGAGATAAAACAGCTAGAGTTCAGGATATAAAACTGCGAGAGTTCATGAGATAAAACAGCCAAAATTCTGTGGATCAAACAGCGAGTGTTCAGGAGATAAAACAGCAAGACTTCAGTGGATAAAACAGTGAGAGTTCCGGGGATAAAACAGCGAGAGTTCAGGGGATAAAACAGCAAGAGTTTGGGACACAAAACAGCAAGTGTTCAGCAGATAAAACAGAGAGAGTTAATGAGATAAAACAGTGAGAGTTCAGGAGATAAAACAGCGAGAGTTCAGGAGATAAAACTGCAAAATTTCTGGGTATAAAACAACAAGAGTTCAGGGCATAGAGCAGCAAGAATTCAGGGGATAAAACAGCGAGTGTTCAGGGTACAAAATAGTAAGAATTCATGGGATAAAACAGCAAGAATTCTGGGGTACAACAGTGAGATTTCAGGGATAAAACAGCAAGAATTCGGGAGATAAAATAGCCAGAGTTCAGGAGATAAAACAGAGAGAGCTCAGGTGATAAAACAGCTAGAATTCCGGGAATAAAACAGTGTGCAGGGGATAAAACAGTGAGAGTACAGGGGGTGAAACAGCAACAATTCAGGGGATAAAACAGCAAGAATTCAGGGGATAAAGCATTGAGTTTTCAGGGATAAAACAGCAAGAGTTTGGGAGATAAGTAACAAGGGTACGGGAGATAAAACAGCAAGTGTTCAGGGGATAAAACAGAGAGCGTTCAGGAGATAAAATAGACTGCTCAGAGGACAAAACAGAATGTGTTCAGGAGATAAAACAGCGAGAATTCAGTGGATTTAAGCAGTGAATGTTCCAGGGATATAACAGCGAGGGTTCAGGGGAAAAAAACAGCGAGAGTTCAGGAGATATAAGCAAGAGTTTGGGACATTAAACAGTGAGGGTTCAGCAGATAAAACAGTGTGAATTTAGGAGATAAAACAGTGAGAGTTCAGGAGGTAAAACAGTGAGAGTTCAGGGGATAAAACAGTGTGTCCAGGAGATAAAACAGCGAGATTTCAGGAGCTAAAGCTGTGAGAGTTCAGGGCATAAAATAGTAAGAATTCATGGGATAAAACAGCAAGAATTCAGGGGATAAAGCAGCAAGCATTCTGGGGTACAACAGTGAGATTTCAGCGGGAAGAACAGTGCGATTTCAGGGATAAAACAGCAAGAATTCGGGAGATAAAATAGCCAGAGTTCAGGAGATAAAACGGAGAGAGCTCAGGTGATAAAACAGCTAGAATTCCGGGAATAAAACAGTGTGCAGGGGATAAAACAGTGAGAGTACAGGGGGTGAAACAGCAACAATTCAGGGGATAAAACAGCGAGTCTTCAGTGGATAAAGCAGTGAGAGTTCCAGGGATATAACAGCGAGAGTTCAGGGGAAAAAACAGCGAGAGTTCAGGAGATAAAAGCAAGAGTTTGTGACATTAAACAGTGAGTGTTCAGCAAATAAAACAGTGTGAGCTTAGGAGATAAAACAGTGAGAGATCAGGAGATAAAACAGTGAGAGTTCAGGAGATAAAACTGTAAAAATTCTGGGTATAAAACAACAAGAGTACAGGGGATGAAACAACAAGAATTCAGGGGATAAAATAGTGAGAGTTCAGGGATAAAGCAGTGTGAATTCATGAGATAAAACAGAGAGAGCTCAGGAGACAAAACATGGTAGCAAACCGAGAGTTCAGGAGATAATTCAGTGAGAGTTTAGGGGATAAAACAGTGAAAGTTCAGGGGATAAATCAGCAAGAGTTTGGAAGATAAAACAGCAAGAGTTCAGGAGGGAAAACAGAGGGAACTCAGGAGATAAAACAGCGAGATATTCAGGGGCTCATACAGAGAAGGTTTAGGAGATAAAACAGTGAGAGTTCAGGTGATAATACAGAGAGTGTTCTGGAGATAAAACCGTGAAGGTTCAGTGGATAAAACAGCGAGTGTTCAGGGGATGAACCAGCAAGAATTCAGGGGATAAAAGAGCAAGACTTCAGGGGATAAATCAGTGAGAGTTCAGGGGATAAATCAGCAAGAGTTTGGAAGATAAAACAGCGAGAGTTCAGGAGGTAAAACAGCGAGTGTTCAGGGGATAAAACAGTGTGTTCAGGAGATAAAACAGCGAGATTTCAGGAGCTAAAGCTGTGAGAGTTCAGGGCATAAAATAGTAAGAATTCATGGGATAAAACAGCAAAAATTCAGGGGATAAAGCAGCAAGCATTCTGGGGTACAACAGTGAGATTTCAGCGGGTAGAACAGTACGATTTCAGGGATAAAACAGCAAGTGTTCAGGGTATAAAATAGTAAGAATTCATGGGATAAAACAGCAAGAATTCAGGGGATAAAACAGCAAGAATTCTGGGGTAGAACAGTGAGATTTCAGGGATAAAACAGCAAGAATTCGGGAGATAAAATAGCGAGAGTTCAGGAGATAAAACAGAGAGAGCTCAGGTGATAAAACAGCTAGAATTCCGGGGATAAAACAGCGAGAGTTCAGGGGATAAAACAGCAAGAGTTTGGGACACAAAACAGCGAGTGTTCAGCAGTTGAAACAGATAGAGTTAATGAGGTAAAACAGTGAGAGTTCAGGAGATAAAACAGCGAGAGTTCAGGAGATCAAACTGCAAACATTCTGGGTATAAAACAACAAGAGTTCAGGGCATAGAGCAGCAAGAATTCAGGGGAAAAAACAGCGAGTGTTCAGGGGATAAAACAGAGTGTTCAGGAGATAAAACAGAGAGATTTCAGGAGATAAAGCTGTGAGAGCTCAGGGTATAAAATAGTAAGAATTCATGGGATAAAACAGCAAGAATTCAGGGGTACAACAGTGAGATTTCAGCGGATAAAATAGTGCGATTTCAGGGACAAAACAGCAAGAATTTGGGAGATAAAATAGCGGAGGTTCAGGAGATAAAACAGAGAGAGCTCAGGTGATAAAACAGCTAGAATTCTGGGAATAAAACAGTGTGCAGGGGATAAAACAGTGAGAGTACAGGGGGTGAAACAGCAACAATTCAGGGGATAAAACAGCAAGAATTCACGGGATAAAACAATGAGCATTCAGGGATAAAACAGCAAGAGTTTGGGAGATAAATAACAAGAGTTCAGGAGATAAAACAGCAAGTGTTCAGGGGACAAAACAGAGTGCTCAGAGGACAAAACAGAGTGTGTTCAGGAGATAAAACAGCGAGTCTTCAGTGGATAAAGCAGTGAGAGTTCCAGGGATATAACAGCGAGAGTTCAGGGGAAAAAACAGCGAGAGTTCAGGAGATAAAAGCAAGAGTTTGGGACATTAAACAGTGAGTGTTCAGCAGATAAAACAGTGTCAGCTTTGGAGGTAAAACAGTGAGAGTTCAGGAGATAAAACAGCGAGAGTTCAGGAGATAAAACTGTAAAAATTCTGGGTATAAAACAACGAGAGTACAAGGGATGAAACAACAAGAATTCAGGGGATAAAATAGTGAGAGTTCAGGGATAAAGCAGTGCGAATTCATGAGATAAAACAGAGAGAGCTCAGGAGACAAAACATGGTAGCAAACCGAGAGTTCAGGAGATAATTCAGTGAGAGTTTAGGGGATAAAACAGTGAAAGTTCAGGGGATAAATCAGCAAGAGTTTGGAAGATAAAACAGCGAGAGTTCAGGAGGGAAAACAGAGAGAGCTCAGGAGATAAAACAGCGAGATATTCAGGGGCTTATACAGAGAAAGTTTAGGAGATAAAACAGTGAAAGTTCAGGTGATAATACAGAGAGTGTTCTGCAGATAAAACCGTGAAGGTTCAGTGGATAAAACAGCGAGTGTTCAGGGGATGAACCAGCAAGAATTCAGGGGATAAAAGAACAAGACTTCAGGGGATAAAACAGTGAGAGATCAGGGATAAAACAGCAAGAGTTTGGGAGATAAAATAGCTAGAGTTCAGGAGAGAAAACAGAGGGACCTCAGGAGATAAAACACCAAGGATTCAGGGCTTAAAACAGAGTGTTCAGTGGATATTCAGGGGATAAAACAGAGAGTTCAGTGGATAAAACAGCGAGAGTTCAGGGGATAGTTCAGGGGATAGTTCAGTTCAGATTATCCCTGCAATTTCAGGGCTAAAACAGCAAGAATTCGGGAGATAAAATAGCTAGAGTTCAGGAGATAAAACAGAGAGAGTTCAGGAGATAAAACAGCAAGAATTCAGGGGATAAAACAGCGAGTGTTCAGGGTATAAAATAGTAAGAATTCATGGGATAAAACAGCAAGAATTCAGGGGATAAAACAGCAAGAATTCGGGAGATAAAATAGCCAGAGTTCAGGAGATAAAACAGAGAGAGCTCAGGTGATGAAACAGCTAGAATTCCGGGAATAAAACAGCGTGCAGGGGATAAAACAGCGAGAGTACAGGGGTGAAACAGCAACAATTCAGGGGATAAAACAGCAAGAATTCAGGGGATAAAGCAATGAGCTTTCAGGGATAAAACAGCAAGAGTTTGGGAGATAAGTAACAAGGGTACGGGAGATAAACGAGCAAGTGTTCAGGGGATAAAACAGAGAGTGTTCAGGAGATAAAACAGAGTGCACAGAGGACAAAACAGTGTGTGTTCAGGAGATAAAACAGCGAGTCTTCAGTGGATAAAGCAGTGAGAGTTCCAGGGATATAACAGCGAGGGTTCAGGGGAAAAAACAGCGAGAGTTCAGGAGATAAAAGCAAGAGTTTGGAACATTAAACAGTGAGTGTTCAGCAGATAAAACAGTGTGAGTTTAGGAGATAAAACAGTGAGAGTTCAGGAGATAAAACAGCAAGAGTTCAGGGTATAAAACAGAGTGTTCAGGAGATAAACCAGCGAGATTTCAGGAGCTAAAGCTGTGAGAGTTCAGGGTATAAAATAATAAGAATTCATGGGATAAAACAGCAAGAATTCAGGGGATAAAACAGCAAGCATTCTGGGGTACAACAGTGAGATGTCAGCGGATAGAACAATGCGATTTCAGGGATAAAACAGCAAGAATTCGGGAGATAAAATAGCAAGAGTTCAGGAGATAAAACAGAGAGAGCTCAGGTGATAAAACAGCTAGAATTCAGGGGATTAAAGAGCAAGACTTCAGGGGATAAAACAGTGAAAGATCAGGGATAAAACAATAAGAGTTTGGGGGATAAAATAGCGAGAGTTCAGCAGATAAAACAGAGAATGCTCAGGAGATAAAACAGGACGAATTCAAGGGATTAAACAGTGTTCATGGGATAAAACAGTGAGAGCTGATGGGATGAAATAGCAACAGTTCCGGGTATAAAACACCAAGAATTCAGGGAATAAAACAATGAGAGTTCAGGGATAAAACTGAGTGTTCAGAGGACAAAACAGAGAGTGTTCAGGAGATAATACAGCAAGGCTTCAGTGGATAAAACAGTGAGAGTTCCGGGGATAAAACAGCGAGAGTTCAGGGGATAAAACAGCAAGAGTTTGGGACATAAAACAGCGAGTGTTCAGTAGTTAAAACAGATAGAGTTAATGAGGTAAAACAGTGAGAGTTCAGGAGATAAAACAGCGAGAGTTCAGGAGATAAAACTGCAAACATTCTGGGTATAAAACTAGAAGAGTTCAGGGCATAGAGCAGCAAGAATTCAGGGGAAAAACAGTGAGTGTTCAGGGGATAAAACAGAGTGTTCAGGAGATAAAACAGAGAGATTTCACGAGATAAAGCTGTGAGAGTTCAGGGTATAAAATAGTAAGAATTCATGAGATAAAACAGCAAGAATTCAGGGGTACAACAGTGAGATTTCAGCAGATAAAATAGTGCGATTTCAGGGACAAAACAGCAAGAATTTGGGAGATAAAATAGCGGAGGTTCAGGAGATAAAACAGAGAGAGCTCAGGTGATAGAACAGCTAGAATTCTGGAAATAAAACAGTGAGCAGGGGATAAAACAGTGAGAGTACAGGGGGGTGAAACAGCAACAATTCAGGGGATAAAACAGCAAAAATTCACGGGATAAAACAATGAGCTTTCAGGGATAAAACAGCAAGAGTTTGGGAGATAAATAACAAGAGTTCGGGAGATAACACAGCAAGCGTTCAGGGGATAAAACAGAAAGCTCAGAGGACAAAACAGAGTGTGTTCAGGAGATAAAACAGCGAGAGTTCAGGAGATAAAACAGCAAAATTTCTGGGTGTAAAACAACAAGAGTTCAGGGCATAGAGCAGCAAGAATTCAGGGGATAAAACAGCGAGTGTTCAGGGTACAAAATAGTAAGAATTCATGGGATAAAACAGCAAGAATTCTGGGGTACAACAGTGAGATTTCAGGGATAAAACAGCAAGAATTCGGGAGATAAAATAGCCAGAGTTCAGGAGATAAAACAGAGAGAGCTCAGGTGATAAAACAGCTAGAATTCCGGGAATAAAACAGTGTGCAGGGGATAAAACAGCGAGAGTACAGGGGGTGAAACAGCAACAATTCAGGGGATAAAACAGCAAGAATTCAGGGGATAAAGCAATGAGCTTTCAGGGATAAAACAGCAAGAGTTTGGGAGATAAGTAACAAGGGTACGGGAGATAAAACAGCAAGTGTTCAGGGGATAAAACAGAGTGTGCAGGAGATAAAATAGACTGCTCAGAGGACAAAACAGAATGTGTTCAGGAGATAAAACAGCGAGAATTCAGTGGATTTAAGCAGTGAATGTTCCAGGGATATAACAGCGAGGGTTCAGGGGAAAAAACAGCGAGAGTTCAGGAGATAAAAGCAAGAGTTTGGGACATTAAACAGTGAGGGTTCAGCAGATAAAACAGTGTGAATTTAGGAGATAAAACAGTGAGAGTTCAGGAGGTAAAACAGCGAGAGTTCAGGGGATAAAACAGTGTGTTCAGCAGATAAAACAGCGAGATTTCAGGAGCTAAAGCTGTGAGAGTTCAGGGCATAAAATAGTAAGAATTCATGGGATAAAACAGCAAGAATTCAGGGGATAAAGCAGCAAGCATTCTGGGGTACAACAGTGAGATTTCAGCGGGAAGAACAGTGCGATTTCAGGGATAAAACAGCAAGAATTCGGGAGTTAAAACAGCAAGAGTTCAGGAGATAAAACAGAGAGAGCTCAGGTGATAAACAGCTAGAATTCCAGGAATAAAACAGTGTGCAGGGGATAAAACAGTGAGAGTACAGGGGGTGCAACAGCAACAATTCAGGGGATAAAATAGCAAGAATTCAGGGGATAAAGCAATGAGCTTTCAGGGATAAAACAGCAAGAGTTTGGGAGATAAGTAACAAGGGTACGGGAGATAAAACAGCAAGTGTTCAGGGGATAAAACAGAGAGTGTTCAGGAGATAAAACAGACTGCTCAGAGGACAAAACAGAGTGTGTTCAGGAGATAAAACCACGAGACTTCAGTGGATTTAAGCAGTGAATGTTCCAGGGATATAACAGCGAGGGTTCAGGGGAAAAAACAGCGAGAGTTCAGGAGATAAAAGCAAGAGTTTGGGACATTAAACAGTGAGGGTTCAGCAGATAAAACAGTGTGAATTTAGGAGATAAAACAGTGAGAGTTCAGGAGGTAAAACAGCGAGAGTTCAGGGGATAAAACAGTGTGTTCAGGAGATAAAACAGCGAGATTTCAGGAGCTAAAGCTGTGAGAGTTCAGGGCATAAAATAGTAAGAATTCATGGGATAAAACAGCAAGAATTCAGGGGATAAAGCAGCAAGCATTCTGGGGTACAACAGTGAGATTTCAGCGGGAAGAACAGTGCGATTTCAGGGATAAAACAGCAAGAATTCGGGAGATAAAACAGCAAGAGTTCAGGAGATAAAACAGAGAGAGCTCAGGTGATAAAACAGCTAGAATTCAGGGGATTAAAGAGCAAGACTTCAGGGGATAAAACTGTGAAAGATCAGGGATAAAACAACAAGAGTTTTGGGGGATGAAATAGCGAGAGTTCAGCAGATAAAACAGAGAATGCTCAGGAGATAAAACAGGACGAATTCAGGGGATTAAACAGTGTTCATGGGATAAAACAGTGAGAACTGATCGGATGAAATAGCAACAGTTCCAGGTATAAAACACCAGGAATTCAGGGAATAAAACAATGAGAGTTCAGGGATAAAACTGAGTGTTCAGAGGACAAAACAGAGAGTGTTCAGGAGATAAAACAGCAAGGCTTCAGTGGATAAAACAGTGAGAGTTCCGGCGATAAAACCCCGAGAGTTCAGGGGATAAAACAGCAAGAGTTTGGGACATAAAACAGCGAGTGTTCAGCAGTTGAAACAGATAGAGTTAATGAGGTAAAAGAGTGAGAGTTCAGGAGATAAAACAGCGAGAGTTCAGGAGATCAAACTGCAAACATTCTGGGTATAAAACAACAAGAGTTCAGGGCATAGAGCAGCAAGAATTCAGGGGAAAAAACAGCGAGTGTTCAGGGGATAAAACAGAGTGTTCAGGTGATAAAACAGAGAGATTTCAGGAGATAAAGCTGTGAGAGTTCAGGGTATAAAATAGTAAGAATTCATGGGATAAAACAGAAAGAATTCAGGGGTACAACAGTGAGATTTCAGCGGATACAATAGTGCGATTTCAGGGACAAAACAGCAAGAATTTGGGAGATAAAATAGCGGAGGTTCAGGAGATAAAACAGAGAGAGCTCAGGTGATAGAACAGCTAGAATTCTGGGAATAAAACAGTGAGCAGGGGATAAAACAGTGAGAGTTCAGGAGGTAAAACAGCGAGAGTTCAGGGGATAAAACAGTGTGTTCAGGAGATAAAACAGCGAGATTTCAGGAGCTAAAGCTGTGAGAGTTCAGGGCATAAAATAGTAAGAATTCATGGGATAAAACAGCAAGAATTCAGGGGATAAAGCAGCAAGCATTCTGGGGTACAACAGTGAGATTTCAGCGGGAAGAACAGTGCGATTTCAGGGATAAAACAGCAAGAATTCGGGAGATAAAACAGCAAGAGTTCAGGAGATAAAACAGAGAGAGCTCAGGTGATAAAACAGCTAGAATTCAGGGGATTAAAGAGCAAGACTTCAGGGGATAAAACTGTGAAAGATCAGGGATAAAACAACAAGAGTTTTGGGGGATGAAATAGCAAGAGTTCAGCAGATAAAACAGAGAATGCTCAGGAGATAAAACAGGACGAATTCAGGGGATTAAACAGTGTTCATGGGATAAAACAGTGAGAGCTGATCGGATGAAATAGCAACAGTTCCAGGTATAAAACACCAGGAATTCAGGGAATAAAACAATGAGAGTTCAGGGATAAAACTGAGTGTTCAGAGGACAAAACAGAGAGTGTTCAGGAGATAAAACAGCAAGGCTTCAGTGGATAAAACAGTGAGAGTTCCGGCGATAAAACCCCGAGAGTTCAGGGGATAAAACAGCAAGAGTTTGGGACATAAAACAGCGAGTGTTCAGCAGTTGAAACAGATAGAGTTAATGAGGTAAAACAGTGAGAGTTCAGGAGATAAAACAGCGAGAGTTCAGGAGATCAAACTGCAAACATTCTGGGTATAAAACAACAAGAGTTCAGGGCATAGAGCAGCAAGAATTCAGGGGAAAAAACAGCGAGTGTTCAGGGGATAAAACAGAGTGTTCAGGTGATAAAACAGAGAGATTTCAGGAGATAAAGCTGTGAGAGTTCAGGGTATAAAATAGTAAGAATTCATGGGATAAAACAGAAAGAATTCAGGGGTACAACAGTGAGATTTCAGCGGATACAATAGTGCGATTTCAGGGACAAAACAGCAAGAATTTGGGAGATAAAATAGCAGAGGTTCAGGAGATAAAACAGAGAGAGCTCAGGTGATAGAACAGCTAGAATTCTGGAAATAAAACAGTGAGCAGGGGATAAAACAGTGAGAGTACAGGGGGGTGAAACAGCAACAATTCAGGGGATAAAACAGCAAAAATTCACGGGATAAAACAATGAGCTTTCAGGGATAAAACAGCAAGAGTTTGGGAGATAAATAACAAGAGTTCGGGAGATAACACAGCAAGCGTTCAGGGGATAAAACAGAAAGCTCAGAGGACAAAACAGAGTGTGTTCAGGAGATAAAACAGCGAGAGTTCAGGAGATAAAACAGCAAAATTTCTGGGTATAAAACAACAAGAGTTCAGGGCATAGAGCAGCAAGAATTCAGGGGATAAAACAGCGAGTGTTCAGGGTACAAAATAGTAAGAATTCATGGGATAAAACAGCAAGAATTCTGGGGTACAACAGTGAGATTTCAGGGATAAAACAGCAAGAATTCGGGAGATAAAATAGCCAGAGTTCAGGAGATAAAACAGAGAGAGCTCAGGTGATAAAACAGCTAGAATTCCGGGAATAAAACAGTGTGCAGGGGATAAAACAGTGAGAGTACAGGGGGTGAAACAGCAACAATTCAGGGGATAAAACAGCAAGAATTCAGGGGATAAAGCAATGAGCTTTCAGGGATAAAACAGCAAGAGTTTGGGAGATAAGTAACAAGGGTACGGGAGATAAAACAGCAAGTGTTCAGGGGATAAAACAGAGTGTGCAGGAGATAAAATAGACTGCTCAGAGGACAAAACAGAATGTGTTCAGGAGATAAAACAGTGAGAATTCAGTGGATTTAAGCAGTGAATGTTCCAGGGATATAACAGCGAGGGTTCAGGGGAAAAAACAGCGAGAGTTCAGGAGATAAAAGCAAGAGTTTGGGACATTAAACAGTGAGGGTTCAGCAGATAAAACAGTGTGAATTTAGGAGATAAAACAGTGAGAGTTCAGGAGGTAAAACAGCGAGAGTTCAGGGGATAAAACAGTGTGTTCAGGAGATAAAACAGCGAGATTTCAGGAGCTAAAGCTGTGAGAGTTCAGGGCATAAAATAGTAAGAATTCATGGGATAAAACAGCAAGAATTCAGGGGATAAAGCAGCAAGCATTCTGGGGTACAACAGTGAGATTTCAGCGGGAAGAACAGTGCGATTTCAGGGATAAAACAGCAAGAATTCGGGAGTTAAAACAGCAAGAGTTCAGGAGATAAAACAGAGAGAGCTCAGGTGATAAACAGCTAGAATTCCAGGAATAAAACAGTGTGCAGGGGATAAAACAGTGAGAGTACAGGGGGTGCAACAGCAACAATTCAGGGGATAAAATAGCAAGAATTCAGGGGATAAAGCAATGAGCTTTCAGGGATAAAACAGCAAGAGTTTGGGAGATAAGTAACAAGGGTACGGGAGATAAAACAGCAAGTGTTCAGGGGATAAAACAGAGTGTGCAGGAGATAAAATAGACTGCTCAGAGGACAAAACAGAATGTGTTCAGGAGATAAAACCACGAGACTTCAGTGGATTTAAGCAGTGAATGTTCCAGGGATATAACAGCGAGGGTTCAGGGGAAAAAACAGCAAGAGTTCAGGAGATAAAAGCAAGAGTTTGGGACATTAAACAGTGAGGGTTCAGCAGATAAAACAGTGTGAATTTAGGAGATAAAACAGTGAGAGTTCAGGAGGTAAAACAGCGAGAGTTCAGGGGATAAAACAGTGTGTTCAGGAGATAAACCAGCGAGATTTCAGGAGCTAAAGCTGTGAGAGTTCAGGGCATAAAATAGTAAGAATTCATGGGATAAAACAGCAAGAATTCAGGGGATAAAGCAGCAAGCATTCTGGGGTACAACAGTGAGATTTCAGCGGGAAGAACAGTGCGATTTCAGGGATAAAACAGCAAGAATTCGGGAGATAAAACAGCAAGAGTTCAGGAGATAAAACAGAGAGAGCTCAGCTGATAAAACAGCTAGAATTCAGGGGATTAAAGAGCAAGACTTCAGGGGATAAAACTGTGAAAGATCAGGGATAAAACAACAAGAGTTTTGGGGGATGAAATAGCAAGAGTTCAGCAGATAAAACAGAGAATGCTCAGGAGATAAAACAGGACGAATTCAGGGGATTAAACAGTGTTCATGGGATAAAACAGTGAGAGCTGATCGGATGAAATAGCAACAGTTCCAGGTATAAAACACCAGGAATTCAGGGGATAAAACAATGAGAGTTCAGGGATAAAACTGAGTGTTCAGAGGACAAAACAGAGAGTGTTCAGGAGATAAAACAGCAAGGCTTCAGTGGATAAAACAGTGAGAGTTCCGGCGATAAAACCCCGAGAGTTCAGGGGATAAAACAGCAAGAGTTTGGGACATAAAACAGCGAGTGTTCAGCAGTTGAAACAGATAGAGTTAATGAGGTAAAAGAGTGAGAGTTCAGGAGATAAAACAGCGAGAGTTCAGGAGATCAAACTGCAAACATTCTGGGTATAAAACAACAAGAGTTCAGGGCATAGAGCAGCAAGAATTCAGGGGAAAAAACAGCGAGTGTTCAGGGGATAAAACAGAGTGTTCAGGTGATAAAACAGAGAGATTTCAGGAGATAAAGCTGTGAGAGTTCAGGGTATAAAATAGTAAGAATTCATGGGATAAAACAGAAAGAATTCAGGGGTACAACAGTGAGATTTCAGCGGATACAATAGTGCGATTTCAGGGACAAAACAGCAAGAATTTGGGAGATAAAATAGCGGAGGTTCAGGAGATAAAACAGAGAGAGCTCAGGTGATAAAACAGCAACAATTCTGGGAATAAAACAGTGTGCAGGGGATAAAACAGTGAGAGTACAGGGGGTGAAACAGCAACAATTCAGGGGATAAAACAGCAAGAATTCACGGAATAAAACAATGAGCATTCAGGGATAAAACAGCAAGAGTTTGGGAGATAAATAACAAGAGTTCAGGAGATAAAACAGCAAGTGTTCAGGGGACAAAACAGAGTGCTCAGAGGACAAAACAGAGTGTGTTCAGGAGATAAAACAGCGAGTCTTCAGTGGATAAAGCAGTGAGAGTTCCAGGGATATAACAGCGAGAGTTCAGGGAAAAAACAGCGAGAGTTCAGGAGATAAAAGCAAGAGTTTGGGACATTAAACAGTGAGTGTTCAGCAGATAAAACAGTGTCAGCTTTGGAGATAAAACAGTGAGAGTTCAGGAGATAAAAACAGCGAGAGTTCAGGAGATAAAACTGTAAAAATTCTGGGTATAAAACAACGAGAGTACAGGGGATGAAACAACAAGAATTCAGGGGATAAAATAGTGAGAGTTCAGGGATAAAGCAGTGTGAATTCATGAGATAAAACAGAGAGAGCTCAGGAGACAAAACATGGTAGCAAACCGAGAGTTCAGGAGATAATTCAGCGAGAGTTCAGGGGATAAAACAGCAAGAGTTTGGAAGATAAAACAGCGAGAGTTCAGGAGCGAAAACAGAGAAAGTTCAGGAGATAAAACAGCGAGATATTCAGAGGCTTATACAGAGAAAGTTTAGGAGATAAAACAGTGAGAGTTCAGGTGATAAAACAGAGAGTGTTCTGGACATAAAACCGTGAAGGTTCAGTGGATAAAACAGCGAGTGTTCAGGGGATGAACCAGCAAGAATTCAGGGGATAAAAGAGCAAGACTTCAGGGGATAAATCAGTGAGAGTTCAGGGGATAAATCAGCAAGAGTTTAGAAGATAAAACAACGAGAGTTCAGGAGGTAAAACAGCGAGAGTTCAGGGGATAAAACAGTGTGTTCAGGAGATAAAACAGCGAGATTTCAGGAGCTAAAGCTGTGAGAGTTCAGGGCATAAAATAGTAAGAATTCATGGGATAAAACAGCAAGAATTCAGGGGATAAAGCAGCAAGCATTCTGGGGTACAACAGTGAGATTTCAGCTGGTAGAACAGTGCGATTTCAGGGATAAAACAGCAAGTGTTCAGGGTGTAAAATAGTAAGAATTCATGTGATAAAACAGCAAGAATTCAGGGATAAAACAGCAAGAATTCTGGGGTAGAACAGTGAGATTTCAGGGATAAAACAGCAAGAATTCGGGAGATAAAATAGCGAGAGTTCAGGAGATAAAACAGAGAGAGCTCAGGTGATAAAACAGCTAGAATTCCGGGAATAAAACAGTGTGCAGGGGATAAAACAGCGAGAGTTCAGGGGATAAAACAGCAAGAGTTTGGGACACAAAACAGTGAGTGTTCAGCAGATAAAACAGAGAGAGTTAATGAGATAAAACAGTGAGAGGTCAGGAGATAAAACAGCGAGAGTTCAGGAGATAAAACTGCAAAAATTGCTGGGTAGTAAACAACAAGAGTTCAGGGCATAGAGCAGCAAGAATTCAGGGGATAAAACAGCGAGTGTTCAGGGTATAAAATAGTAAGAATTCATGGGATAAAACAGCAAGAATTCAGGGGATAAAACAGCAAGAATTCTGGGGTACAACGGTGAGATTTCAGGGATAAAACAGCAAGAATTCGGGAGATAAAATAGCGAGAGTTCAGGAGATAAAACAGAGAGAGCTCAGGTGATAAAACAGCTAGAATTCCAGGAATAAAACAGTGTGCAGGGGATAAAACAGCGAGAGTACAGGGGGTGAAACAGCAACAATTCAGGGGATAAAAAAGAGAGTGTTCAGGAGATAAAAACAGAGTGCTCAGAGGACAAAACAGAGTGTGTTCAGGAGATAAAACAGCGAGTCTTCAGTGGATAAAGCAGTGAGAGTTCCAGGGATATAACAGCGAGAGTTCAGGGGAAAAAACATCGAGAGTTCAGGAGATAAAAGCAAGAGTTTGGGACATTAAACAGTGAGTGTTCAGTAGATAAAACAGTGTGAGTTTATGAGATAAAACAGTGAGAGTTCAGGAGATAAAACAGCGAGAGTTCAGGAGATAAAACTGTAAAGATTCTGGGTATAAAACAACGAGAGTATGGGGGATGAAACAACAAGCATTCAGGGGATAAAACAGCAAGAATTCAGGGGATAAAATAGTGAGAGTTCAGGGATAAAGCAGTGAGAATTCATGAGATAAAACAGAGAGAGCTCAGGAGATAAAACAGGGTAGCAAACAGAGAGTTCAGGAGATATTTCAGTGAGAGTTTAGGGGATAGAACAGTGAGACTTCAGGGGATAAAACAGCAAGAGTTTGGAAGATAAAACAGCGAGAGTTCAGGAGGGAAAACAGAGAAAGTTCAGGAGATAAAACAGCGAGATATTCAGAGGCTTATACAGAGAAAGTTTAGGAGATAAAACAGTGAGAGTTCAGGTGATAAAACAGAGAGTGTTCTGGAGATAAAACCGTGAAGGTTCAGTGGATAAAACAGCGAGTGTTCAGGGGATGAACTAACAAGAATTCAGGGGATAAAAGAGCAAGACTTCAGGGGATAAATCAGTGAGAGTTCAGGGGATAAATCAGCAAGAGTTTGGAAGATAAAACAGCGAGAGTTCAGGAGGGAAAACAGAGAGAGCTCAGGAGATAAAACAGCGAGATATTCAGGGGCTTATACAGAGAAAGTTTAGGAGATAAAACAGTGAAAGTTCAGGTGATAATACAGAGAGTGTTCTGCAGATAAAACTGTGAAAGTTCAGTGGATAAAACAGCGAGTGTTCAGGGGATGAACCAGCAAGAATTCAGGGGATAAAAGAACAAGACTTCAGGGGATAAAACAGTGAGAGATCAGGGATAAAACAGCAAGAGTTTGGGAGATAAAATAGCGAGAGTTCAGGAGATAAAACAGAGAGAGTTCAGGGATAAAACAGTGTGAGTTTGGGAGATAAAAAAGCTAGAGTTCAGGAGAGAAAACAGAGGGACCTCAGGAGATAAAACACCAAGGATTCAGGGCTTAAAACAGTGTTCAGGGGATATTCAGGGGATAAAACAGAGAGTTCAGTGGATAAAACAGCGAGAGTTCAGGGGAAAGTTCAGGGGATAGTTCAGTTCAGATTATCCCTGCAATTTCAGGGCTAAAACAGCAAGAATTCGGGAGATAAAATAGCTAGAGTTCAGGAGATAAAACAGAGAGAGTTCAGGAGATAAAACAGCAAGAATTCAGGGGATAAAACAGCGAGTGTTCAGGGTATAAAATAGTAAGAATTCATGGGATAAAACAGCAAGAATTCAGGGGATAAAACAGCAAGAATTCTGGGGTACAACGGTGAGATTTCAGGGATAAAACAGCAAGAATTCGGGAGATAAAATAGCGAGAGTTCAGGAGATAAAACAGAGAGAGCTCAGGTGATAAAACAGCTAGAATTCCGGGAATAAAACAGTGTGCAGGGGATAAAACAGCGAGAGTACAGGGGGTGAAACAGCAACAATTCAAGGGATAAAAAAGAGAGTGTTCAGGAGATAAAACAGAGTGCTCAGAGGATAAAACAGAGTGTGTTCAGGAGATAAAAAAGCGAGTCTTCAATGGATAAAGCAGTGAGAGTTCCAGGGATATAACAGCGAGAGTTCAGGGGAAAAAACAGCGAGAGTTCAGGAGATAAAAGCAAGAGTTTGGGACATTAAACAGTGAGTGTTCAGCAGATAAAACAATGTGAGTTTATGAGATAAAACAGTGAGAGTTCAGGAGATAAAACAGCGAGAGTTCAGGAGATAAAACTGTAAAAATTCTGGGTATGAAACAACGAGAGTACGGGGGATGAAACAACAAGCATTCAGGGGATAAAACAGCAAGAATTCAGGGGATAAAATAGTGAGAGTTCAGGGATAAAGCAGTGAGAATTCATGAGATAAAACAGAGAGAGCTCAGGAGATAAAACAGGGTAGCAAACAGAGAGTTCAGGAGATATTTCAGTGAGAGTTTAGGGGATAGAACAGTGAGACTTCAGGGGATAAAACAGCAAGAGTTTGGAAGATAAAACAGCGAGAGTTCAGGAGGGAAAACAGAGAAAGTTCAGGAGATAAAACAGCGAGATATTCAGAGGCTTATACAGAGAAAGTTTAGGAGATAAAACAGTGAGAGTTCAGGTGATAAAACAGAGAGTGTTCTGGAGATAAAACCGTGAAGGTTCAGTGGATAAAACAGCGAGTGTTCAGGGGATGAACTAACAAGAATTCAGGGGATAAAAGAGCAAGACTTCAGGGGATAAATCAGTGAGAGTTCAGGGGATAAATCAGCAAGAGTTTGGAAGATAAAACAGCGAGAGTTCAGGAGGGAAAACAGAGAGAGCTCAGGAGATAAAACAGCGAGATATTCAGGGGCTTATACAGAGAAAGTTTAGGAGATAAAACAGTGAAAGTTCAGGTGATAATACAGAGAGTGTTCTGCAGATAAAACTGTGAAAGTTCAGTGGATAAAACAGTGAGTGTTCAGGGGATGAACCAGCAAGAATTCAGGGGATAAAAGAACAAGACTTCAGGGGATAAAACAGTGAGAGATCAGGGATAAAACAGCAAGAGTTTGGGAGATAAAATAGCGAGAGTTCAGGAGATAAAACAGAGAGAGTTCAGGGATAAAACAGTGTGAGTTTGGGAGATAAAAAAGCTAGAGTTCAGGAGAGAAAACAGAGGGACCTCAGGAGATAAAACACCAAGGATTCAGGGCTTAAAACAGAGTGTTCAGGGGATATTCAGGGGATAAAACAGAGAGTTCAGTGGATAAAACAGCGAGAGTTCAGGGGATAGTTCAGGGGATAGTTCAGTTCAGATTATCCCTGCAATTTCAGGGCTAAAACAGCAAGAATTCGGGAGATAAAATAGCTAGAGTTCAGGAGATAAAACAGAGAGAGTTCAGGAGATAAAACAGCAAGAATTCAGGGGATAAAACAGCGAGTGTTCAGGGTATAAAATAGTAAGAATTCATGGGATAAAACAGCAAGAATTCAGGGGATAAAACAGCAAGAATTCTGGGGTACAACGGTGAGATTTCAGGGATAAAACAGCAAGAATTCGGGAGATAAAATAGCGAGAGTTCAGGAGATAAAACAGAGAGAGCTCAGGTGATAAAACAGCTAGAATTCCGGGAATAAAACAGTGTGCAGGGGATAAAACAGCGAGAGTACAGGGGGTGAAACAGCAACAATTCAAGGGATAAAAAAGAGAGTGTTCAGGAGATAAAACAGAGTGCTCAGAGGATAAAACAGAGTGTGTTCAGGAGATAAAACAGCGAGTCTTCAGTGGATAAAGCAGTGAGAGTTCCAGGGATATAACAGCGAGGGTTCAGGGGAAAAAGCAGCGAGAGTTCAGGAGATAAAAGCAAGAGTTTGGGACATTAAACAGTGAGTGTTCAGCAGATAAAACAGTGTGAGTTTATGAGAAAAAACAGTGAGAGTTCAGGAGATAAAACAGCGAGAGTTCAGGAGATAAAACTGTAAAAATTCTGGGTATAAAACAACGAGAGTACGGGGGATGAAACAATAAGCATTCAGGGGATAAAACAGCAAGAATTCAGGGGATAAAATAGTGAGAGTTCAGGGATAAAGCAGTGAGAATTCATGAGATAAAACAAAGAGAGCTCAGGAGATAAAACAGGGTAGCAAACAGAGAGTTCAGGAGATATTTCATTGAGAGTTTAGGGGATAGAACAGTGAGAGTTTCGGGGGATAAAACAGCAAGGGTTTGGAAGATAAAACAGCGAGAGATCAGGAGGGAAAACAGAGAAAGTTCAGGAGATAAAACAGCGAGATATTCAGAGGCTTATACAGAGGAAGTTTAGGAGATAAAACATTGAGAGTTCAGGTGATAAAACAGAGAGTGTTCTGGAGATAAAAACGTGAAGGTTCAGTGGATAAAACAGCGAGTGTTCAGGGGATGAACCAGCAAGAATTCAGGGGATAAAACAGTGAGAGATCAGGGATAAAACAGCAAGCGTTTGGGAGATAAAATAGCAAGAGTTCAGGAGATAAAACAGAGAGAGTTCAGGAGATAAAACAGCAAGGATTCAGGGCTTAAAACAGAGTGTTCAGGGGATATTCAGGGGATAAAACAGAGAGTTCAGTGGATAAAACAGCGAGAGTTCAGGGGATAGTGCAGTTCAGTTTATCCCTGCAATTTCAGGGCTAAAACAGCAAGAATTCGGGAGATAAAATAGCTAGAGTTCAGGAGATAAAACAGAGAGAGCTCAGGAGATAAAACAGCGAGAGTTCAGGGGATAAAACTGCAGGAGTTTGGAACACAAAACAGCGAGTGTTCAGCAGATAAAACAGAGAGAGTTAATGAGATAAAACAGCGAGTGTTCAGGAGATAAAACAGCAAGATTTCAGCGGATAAAACAGTGAGAGTTCTGGAGATAAAACAGCGAGAGTTCAGGGGATAAAACAGCAAGAGTTTGGGACACAAAACAGCAAGTGTTCAGCAGATAAAACAGAGAGAGTTAATGAGATAAAACAGTGAGAGTTCAGGAGATAAAACAGCGAGAGTTCAGGAGATAAAACTGCAAAATTGCTGGGTAGTAAACAACAAGAGTTCAGGGCACAGAGCAGCAAGAATTCAGGTGATAAAACAGCGACTGCTCAGGGTATAAAATAGTAAGAATTCATGGGATAAAACAGCAAGAATTCAGGGGATAAAACAGCAAGAATTCTGGGGTACAACAGTGAGATTTCAGGGATAAAACAGCAAGAATTCGGGAGATAAAATAGCCAGAGTTCAGGAGATAAAACAGAGAGAGGTCTGGTGATAAAACAGCTAGAATTCCGGGAATAAAACAGTGTGCAGGGGATAAAACAGCAAGAGTACAGGGGGTGAAACAGCAACAATTCAGGGGATAAAACAGCAAGAATTCAGGGGATAAAGCAATGAGCTTTCAGGGATAAAACAGCAAGAGTTTGGGAGATAAATAACAAGGGTACGGGAGATAAAATAGCAAGTGTTCAGGGGATAAAACAGAGAGTGTTCAGGAGATAAAACAGACAGCTCAGAGGACAAAACAGAGTGTGTTCAGGAGATAAAACAGTGAGACTTCAGTGGATAAAGCAGTGAGAGTTCCGGGGATATAACAGCGAGAGTTCAGGGGAAAAAACAGCGAGAGTTCAGGAGATAAAAGTAAGAGTTTGGGACATTAAACAGTGAGTGTTCAGCAGATAAAACAGTGTGAGTTTAGGAGATAAAACAGTGAGAGTTCAGGAGATAAAACAGCGAGAGTTCAGGGGATAAAACAGAGTGTTCAGGAGATAAAACAGCGAGATTTCAGGAGCTAAAGCTGTGAGAGTTCAGGGTATAAAATAGTAAGAATTCATGGGATAAAACAGCAAGAATTCAGGGGATAAAGCAGCAAGCATTCTGGGGTACAACAGTGAGATTTCAGCGGATAGAACAGTGTGATTTCAGGGATAAAACAGCAAGAATTCGGGAGATAAAATAGCAAGAGTTCAGGAGATAAAACAGAGAGAGCTCAGGTGATAAAACAGCTAGAATTCAGGGGATTAAAGAGCAAGACTTTAGGGGATAAAACCGTGAAAGATCAGGGATAAAACAACAAGGGTTTTGGGGGATGAAATAGCGAGAGTTCAGCAGATAAAACAGAGAATGCTCAGGAGATCAAACAGGACGAATTCAGGGGATTAAACAGTGTTCATGGGATAAAACAGTGAGAGCTGATGGGATGAAATAGCAACAGTTCCGGGTATAAAACACCAAGAATTCAGGGAATAAAACAATGAGAGTTCAGGGATAAAACTGAGTGTTCAGTGGACAAAACAGAGAGTGTTCAGGAGATAAAACAGCAAGGCTTCAGTGGATAAAACAGTGAGAGTTCCGGGGATAAAACAGCAAGAGTTTGGGACATAAAACAGCGAGTGTTCAGCAGTTAAAACAGATAGAGTTAATGAGGTAAAACAGTGAGAGTTCAGGAGATAAAACAGCGAGATTTCAGGAGATCAAACCGCAAACATTCTGGATATAAAACAACAAGAGTTCGGGGCATAGAGCAGCAAGAATTCAGGGGAAAAAACAGCGAGTGTTCAGGGGATAAAACAGAGTGTTCAGGAGATAAAACAGAGAGATTTCAGGAGATAAAGCTGTGAGAGTTCAGGGTATAAAATAGTAAGAATTCATGGGATAAAACAGCAAGAATTCAGGGGATAAAACAGCAAGAATTCAGGGGTACAACAGTGAGATTTCAGCGGATAAAATAGTGCGATTTCAGGGACAAAACAGCAAGAATTTGGGAGATAAAATAGCGAGAGTTCAGGAGATAAAACAGAGAGAGCTCAGGTGATAAAACAGCTAGAATTCTGGGAATAAAACAGTGTGCAGGGGATAAAACAGTGAGAGTACAGGGGGTGAAACAGCAACAATTCAGGGGATAAAACAGCAAGAATTCACGGGATAAAACAATGCGCTTTCAGGGATAAAACAGCAAGAGTTTGGGCGATAAATAACAAGAGTTCGGGAGATAAAACAGCAAGTGTTCAGGGGATAAAGCAGTGAGAGTTCCAGGGATATAACAGCGAGAGTTCAGGGAAAAAACAGCGAGAGTTCAGGAGATAAAGGCAAGAGTTTGGGACATTAAACGGTGAGTGTTCAGCAGATAAAACAGTGTGAGTTTATGAGATAAAACAGTGAGAGTTCAGGAGATAAAACTGTAAAAATTCTGGGTATAAAACAACGAGAGTACAGGGGATGAAACAACAAGAATTCAGGGGATAAAATAGTGAGAATTCAGGGATAAAGCAGTGCGAATTCATGAGATAAAACAGAGAGAGCTTCGGAGACAAAACAGGGTAGCAAACCGAGAGTTCAGGAGATAATTCAGTGAGAGTTTAGGGGATGAAACAGTGAGAGTTCAGGTGATAAAACAGAGAGTGTTCAGGGGATGAACCAGCAAGAATTCAGGGGATAAAAGAGCAAGACTTCAGGGGATAAAACATTGAGAGATCAGGGATAAAACAGCAAGAGTTTGGGAGATAAAATAGCGAGAGTTCAGGAGATAAAACAGAGAGAGTTCAGGGATAAAACAGTGTGAGTTTGGGAGATGAAAAAGCTAGAGTTCAGTGGATAAAACAGAGGGAGCTCAGGAGATAAAACAGCAAGGATTCAGGGCTTAAAACAGAGTGTTCAGGGGATATTCAGGTGATAAAAAAGAGAGTTCAGTGGATAAAACAGCGAGAGTTCAGGGGATAGTTCAGGTGATAGCCCTGCAATTTCAGGGCTAAAACAGCAAAAATTTGGGAGATAAAATAGCTAGAGTTCAGGAGATAAAACAGAGAGAGCTCAGGAGGTAAAACAGCAAGGATTCAGGGCATAAAACAGTAAGAGTTCAGCGGATAAAACAGTGAGTTCAGGGGTAAAACTGCAAGAGTTTGGGAGATAAAACATCGAGAGTTCAGGGGACAAAACAGAGAGAGTTCAGGAGATAACACAGCTGGAGTTCAGGATATAAAACTGCAAGAGTTCATGAAATAAAACAGCCAAAATTCTGTGGATCAAACAGCGAGAGTTCAGGAGATAAAACAGAGAGAGCTCAGGAGCTAAAACACCAAGGATTCAGGGCATAAAACAGTAAGGGTTCAGGGGATAAAACAGTGAGAGTTCAGGGGTAAAACTGCAAGAGTTTGGGAGATAAAACATCGAGACTTCAGGGGATAAAACAGAGAGAGTTCAGGAGATAAAACAGCTAGAGTTCAGGATATAAAACTGCGAGAGTTCATGAGATAAAACAGCCAAAATTCTGTGGATCAAACAGCGAGTGTTCAGGAGATAAAACAGCAAGACTTCAGTGGATAAAACAGTGAGAGTTCCAGGGATAAAACAGCAAGAGTTCAGGGGATAAAACTGCAAGAGTTTGGGACACAAAACAGGGAGTGTTCAGCAGATAAAACAGCAAGAGAGTTAATGAGATAAAACAGTGAGAGTTCAGGAGATAAAACAGCGAGAGTTCAGGAGATAAAACTGCAACATTTCTGGGTATAATACAACAAGAGTTCAGGGCAGAGAGCAGCAAGAATTCAGGGGATAAAACAGCGAGTGTTCAGTGTATAAAATAGCAAGAATTCAGGGGATAAAACAGCAAGAATTCTGGGGTACAACAGTGAGATTTCAGGGATAAAACAGCAAGAACTCGGGAGATAAAATAGCGAGAGTTCAGGAGATAAAACAGAGAGAGCTCTGGTGATAAAACAGCTAGAATTCCGGGAATAAAACAGTGTGCAGGGGATAAAACAGCGAGAGTACAGGGGGTGAAACAGCAACAATTCAGGGGATAAAACAGCAAGAATGCAGGGGATAAAGCAATCAGCTTTCAGGGATAAAACAGCAAGAATTTGGGAGATAAATAACAAGCGTACGGGAGATAAAACAGCAAGTGTTCAGGGGATAAAACAGAGATTGTTCAGGAGATAAAACAGAGTGCTCAGAGGACAAAACAGAGTGTGTTATGGAGATAAAACAGCGAGGCTTCAGTGGATAAAGCAGTGAGAGTTTCAGGGATATAACAGCGAGAGTTCAGGGGAAAAAACAGTGAGAGTTCAGGAGATAAAAGCAAGAGTTTGGGACATTAAACAGTGAGTGTTCAGCAGATAAAACAGTGTGAGCTTAGGAGATAAAACAGTGAGAGTTCAGGAGATAAAACAGAGTGTTCAGGAGATAAAACAGAGAGATTTCAGGAGATAAAGCTGTGAGAGTTCAGGGATAAAACAGCAAATGTTTGGGAGATAAAATGGTCAGAGTTCAGGACATAAAACAGAGAAAGCTCAGGAGATAAAACACCAAGAATTCAGGGAATAAAACAATGAGACTTCAGGAATAAAACAGTGTTCAGAGGACAAAACAGAGAGTGTTCAGGAGATAAAACAGCAAGACTTCAGTGGATAAAACAGTGAGAGTTCTGGAGATAAAACAGCAAGAGTTTGGGACATAAAGCAGCGAGTGTTCAGCAGATAAAACAGAGAGAGGTTATGAGATTAAACAGTAAGAGTTCAGGAGATAAAACAGAGAGAGTTCAGGAGATAAAACTGCAAAAATTCTGGGTGTAAAACAACGAGAGTACAGGGGATGAAACAGCAAGAATTCAGGGGATAAAACAGCAAGAGTTCAGGGGATAGAATAGTGAGAGTTCGGGGATAAATCAGTGAGAATTCATAAGATAAAACAGAAAGAGCTCAGGAGATAAAACAGGGTAGCAAACCGAGAGTTCAGGAGATAATTCAAAGAGAGTTCAGGGGATAAAACAGCAAGAGTTTGGAAGATATAACAGCGAGAGATCAGGAGGGAAAACAGAGAGAGCTCAGGAGATAAAACAGCGAGAGTTCAGGTGCTCATACAGAGAAAGTTTAGGAGATAGAACAGCGAGAGTTCAGGTGATAAAACAGAGAGTGTTCAGGAAATAAAACTGTGAAAGATCAGCGGATAAAACAGCGAGAGTTCAGGGGATGAAGCAGCAAGAATTCACGGGTTTACACAGCAAGAATCCAGGGGATAAAATAGTGAGAGTTCAGAAGATTAAACAGTGAGAGTTCAGGGATAAAACAGCATGAGTTTGGGAGATAAAATGGCTAGGGTTCAAAAGATAAAACATAGAGAGCTCAGGAGATAAAACAGCAAATTCAGGGCATAAAACAGAGTGTTCAGGTGATAAAACAGCTAGGTTTCAGCAGATGAAACGGCAAGAATTCAGGGGATAAAACAGCAAGAGTTTGGAAGATATAACAGCAAGAGTTCAGGAGGGAAAATAGAGCGAGCTCAGGTGATAAAACTGTGAGATATTCAGGGTTTATACAGAGAAAGTTTAGGAGATAAAACAGCAAGAGTTCAGTTGATAAAACAGAGAGTGTTCCGGAGATAAAACAGCAAGAGTTCAGGGGATAAAACAGAGAGTATTCTGGAAATAAAACAGTGAAAGTTCAGTGGATGAAACAGCGAGCATTCAGGGAATAAAGCAGCAAGAATTCAGGGGATAAAACAGGGAGAGATCAGGGATAAAACAGCAAATGTTTGGGTGATAAAATGGCGAGAGTTCAGGAGATAAAACAGAGAAAGCGCAGGAGATAAAACACCAAGAATTCAGGGAATAAAACAATGAGACTTCAGGAATAAAACAGTGTTCAGAGGACAAAACAGAGAGTGTTCAGGAGATAAAACAGCAAGACTTCAGTGGATAAGACAGTGAGAGTTCCAAGGATAAAACAGCGAAAGTTCTGTGGATAAAACAGCAAGAGTTTGGGACATAAAACAGTGAGTGTTCAGCAGATAGAACAGAGAGAGTTTATGAGATAAAACAGTAAAAGTTCAGGAGATAAAACAGAGAGAGTTCAGGAGATAAAGCTGCGATAGTTCAGGGTACAAAATAATAAGAATTCATGGGATAAAACAGCAAGAATTCAGGGGATAAAACAGCAAAAATTCAGGAGATAAAATAGTGAGAGTTCAGGAGATTAACAGAGAGAGCTCAGGTGATAAAACAGCTAGAATTCCAGGAATAAAACAGTGTGTGTAGGGGATAAAACAGCGAGAGTACAGGGGGTGAAACAGCAACAATTCAGGGGATAAAACAGCAATAATTCAGGGGATAAAACAATGAGCTGTCAGGGATAAAATATCAAGAGTTTGGGAGATAAATAATGAGAGTTCAGGAGATAAAACAACAAGTGTTCAGGGGATAAAACAGAGAGTGTTCAGGAGATAAAGCAAAGTGTTCAGAGGACAAAACAGAATGTGTTCAGGAGATAAAATAGCGAGTCTTCAGTGGATAAAACAGTGAGAGTTCCAGGGATAAAACAGCGTGAGTTCAGGGGATGAAACAGAGTGAATTTAGTAGATAAAACAGTGAGAGATCAGGAGATAAAACAGTGAGAGTTCAGGAGATAAAACTGCAAAAATTCTGGGTATAAAACAACGAGAGTACAGGGGATGAAACAGCAAGAAATCAGGGGATAAAACAGCAAGAATTCAGGGGATAGAATAGTGAGAGTTCGGGGATAAATCAGTGAGAATTCATGAGATAAAACAGAGAGAGCTCAGGAGATAAAACAGGGTACCAAACTGAGAGTTCAGGAGATAATTCAAAGAGAGTTCAGGGGATAAAACAGCAAGAGTTTGGAAGATATAACAGCGAGAGATCAGGAGAGAAAACAGAGAGAGCTTAGGAGATAAAACAGCGAGAGTTCAGGGGATGAAGCAGCAAGAATTCACGGGATAAAACAGCAAGAATCCAGGGGATAACATGAGAGTTCAGAAGATAAAACACTTAGAGTTCAGGGATAAAACAGCATGCGTTTGGGAAATAAAATGGCTAGGGTTCAAAAGATAAAACATAGAGAGCTCAGGAGATAAAACAGCAAATTCAGGGCATAAAACAGAGTGTTCAGGTGATAAAACAGCTAGATTGCAGCAGATGAATCGGCAATAATTCAGTGGATAAAACAGCAAGAGTTTGGAAGATATAACAGCAAGAGTTCAGGAGGGAAAACAGAGCGAGCTCAGGTGATAAAACTGCGAGATATTCAGGGGCTTATACAGAGAAAGTTTAGGAGATAAAACAGCAAGAGTTCAGGTGATAAAACAGAGAGTGTTCTGGAAATACAACAGTGAAAGTTCAGCGGATAAAACAGCGAGGGTACAGGGAATAAAGCAGCAAGAATTCAGGGGATAAAACAGTGAGAGATCAGGGATAAAACAGCAAATGTTTGGGAGATAAAATGGCAAGAGTACAGGACATAAAACAGAGAAAGCTCAGGAGATAAAACACCAAGAATTCAGGGAATAAAACAATGAGACTTCAGGAATAAAACAGTGTTCAGAGGACAAAACAGAGAGTGTTCAGGAGATAAAACAGCAAGACTTCAGTAGATAAAACAGTGAGAGTTCCAGGGATAAAAAAGCGTGAGTTCAGGGGATGAAACATCAAGAGTTTGGGACATAAAACAGCGAGTGTTCCGTAGATAAAACAGAGTGAATTTAGTAGATAAAACAGTGAGAGATCAGGAGATAAAACAGCGAGAGTTCAGGAGATAAAACTGCAAATTCAGGGCATAAAACAGAGTGTTCAGGTGATAAAACAGCTAGATTGCAGCCGATGAATTGGCTTTAATTCAGTGGATAAAACAGCAAGAGTTTGGAAGATATAACAGCAAGAGTTCAGGAGGGAAAACAGAGCGAGCTCAGGTGATAAAACTGCGAGATATTCAGGGGCTTATACAGAGAAAGTTTAGGAGATAAAACAGCAAGAGTTCAGGGGATAAAACAGAGAGTGTTCTGGAAATAAAACAGTGAAAGTTCAGCGGATAAAACAGCGAGGGTTCAGGCAATAAAGCAGCAAGAATTCACGGGATAAAACAGCAAGAATCCAGGGGATAAAATAGTGAGAGTTCAGAAGATAAAACAGTGAGAGTTCAGGGATAAAACAGCATGAGTTTGGGAGATAAAATGGCTAGGGTTCAAAAGATAAAACATAGAGAGCTCAGGAGATAAAACAGCAAATTCAGGGCATAAAACAGAGTGTTCAGGTGATAAAACAGCTAGGTTTCAGCAGATGAAACGGCAAGAATTCAGGGGATAAAACAGCAAGAGTTTGGAAGATATAACAGCAAGAGTTCAGGAGGGAAGACAGAGCGAGCTCAGGTGAAAAAACTGCGAGATATTCAGGGGCTTATACAGAGAAGGTTAAGGAGATAAAACAGCAAGAGTTCAGGTGATAAAACAGAGAGTGTTCCAGAGATAAAACAGCAAGAGTTCAGGGGATAAAACAGAGAGTGTTCTGGAAATAAAACAGTGAAAGTTCAGCAGATAAAACAGTGAGGGTTCAGGGAATAAAGCAGCAAGAATTCAGGGGATAAAACAGCAAGAGTTTGGAAGCTATAACAGCAAGAGTTCAGGAGGGAAAACAGAGCGAGCTCAGGTGATAAAACGGCGAGATATTCAGGGGCTTATACAGAGAAAGTTTAGGAGATAAAACAGCAAGAGTTCAGGTGATAAAACAGAGAGTGTTCTGGAAATACAACAGTGAAAGTTCAGCGGATAAAACAGCGAGGGTTCAGGCAATAAAGCAGCAAGAATTCACGGGATAAAACAATGAGAGATCAGGGATAAAACAGCAAATGTTTGGGAGATAAAATGGCGAGAGTTCAGGAGATAAAACAGGGAAAGCTCAGGAGATAAAACACCAAGAATTCAGTGAATAAAAGAATGAGACTTCAGGAATAAAACAGTGTTCAGAGGACAAAACAGAGAGTGTTCAGGAGATAAAACAGCAAGACTTCAGTAGATAAAACAGTGAGAGTTCCAGGGATAAAGCAGCGAGAGTTCTGGGGATAAAACAGCAAGAGTTTGGGACATAAAACAGCGAGTGTTCAGCAGATAAGACAGAGAGAGTTTATGAGATAAAACAGTAAGAGTTCAGGAGATAAAACAGAGAGAGTTCAGGAGATAAAGCTGTGAGATTTCAGGGTACAAAATAATAAGAATTCATGGGATAAAACACAAGAATTCAGGGGATAAAACAGCAAGAATTCGGGAGATAAAATAGTGAGAGTTCAGAAGATTAAACAGAGAGAGCTCAGGTGATAAAACAGCTAGAATTCTAGGAATAAAACAGTGTGTGCAGGGGATAAAACAGCGAGAGTACAGGGGGTGAAACAGCAACAATTCAGGGGATAAAACAATGAGCTTTCAGGGATAAAATATCAAGAGTTTGGGAGACAAATAATGAGAGTTCAGGAGATAAAACAACAAGTGTTCAGAGGATAAAACAGAGAGAGTTCAGGAGATAAAGCTACGAGAGTTCAGGGTACAAAATATTAAGAATTCATGGGATAAAACAACAGGAATTCAGGGGATAAAACAGCAAGAATTCAGTAGATAAAATAGAGAGAGTTCAGGAAATTAAACAGAGAGAGCTCAGGTGATAAAACAGCTAGAATTCCAGGAATAAAACAGTGTGTACAGGGGATAAAACAGCAAGAGTACAGGGGGTGAAACAGCAACAATTCAGGGGATAAAACAATGAGCTTTCAGGGATAAAATATCAAGAGTTTGGGAGATAAATAATGAGAGTTCAGGAGATAAAACAACAAGTGTTCAGGGGATAAAACAGAGAGTGTTCAGGAGATAAAGCAAAGTGTTCAGAGGACAAAACAGAATGTGTTCAGGAGATAAAATAGCGAGTCTTCAGTGGATAAAACAGTGAGAGTTCTGGAGATAAAACAGCAAGAGTTTGGGACAAAAAGCAGTGAGTGTTCAGCAGATAAAACAGAGAGAGGTTATGAGATTAAACAGTAAGAGTTCAGGAGATAAAACAGAGAGAGTTCAGGAGATAAAACTGCAAAAATTCTGGGTGTAAAACAACGAGAGTACAGGGGATGAAACAGCAAGAATTCAGGGGATAAAACAGCAAGAGTTCAGGGGATAGAATAGTGAGAGTTCGGGGATAAATCAGTGAGAATTCATAAGATAAAACAGAAAGAGCTCAGGAGATAAAACAGGGTAGCAAACCGAGAGTTCAGGAGATAATTCAAAGAGAGTTCAGGGGATAAAACAGCAAGAGTTTGGAAGATATAACAGCGAGAGATCAGGAGGGAAAACAGAGAGAGCTCAGGAGATAAAGCAGCGAGAGTTCAGGTGCTCATACAGAGAAAGTTTAGGAGATACAACAGCGAGAGTTCAGGTGATAAAACAGAGAGTGTTCAGGAAATAAAACTGTGAAAGATCAGCGGATAAAACAGCGAGAGTTCAGGGGATGAAGCAGCAAGAATTCACGGGTTTACACAGCAAGAATCCAGGGGATAAAATAGTGAGAGTTCAGAAGATTAAACAGTGAGAGTTCAGGGATAAAACAGCATGAGTTTGGGAGATAAAATGGCTAGGGTTCAAAAGATAAAACATAGAGAGCTCAGGAGATAAAACAGCAAATTCAGGGCATAAAACAGAGTGTTCAGGTGATAAAACAGCTAGGTTTCAGCAGATGAAACGGCAAGAATTCAGGGGATAAAACAGCAAGAGTTTGGAAGATATAACAGCAAGAGTTCAGGAGGGAAAATAGAGCGAGCTCAGGTGATAAAACTGCGAGATATTCAGGGTTTATACAGAGAAAGTTTAGGAGATAAAACAGCAAGAGTTCAGTTGATAAAACAGAGAGTGTTCCGGAGATAAAACAGCAAGAGTTCAGGGGATAAAACAGAGAGTATTCTGGAAATAAAACAGTGAAAGTTCAGTGGATGAAACAGCGAGCATTCAGGGAATAAAGCAGCAAGAATTCAGGGGATAAAACAGGGAGAGATCAGGGATAAAACAGCAAATGTTTGGGTGATAAAATGGCGAGAGTTCAGGAGATAAAACAGAGAAAGCGCAGGAGATAAAACACCAAGAATTCAGGGAATAAAACAATGAGACTTCAGGAATAAAACAGTGTTCAGAGGACAAAACAGAGAGTGTTCAGGAGATAAAACAGCAAGACTTCAGTGGATAAGACAGTGAGAGTTCCAGGGATAAAACAGCGAAAGTTCTGTGGATAAAACAGCAAGAGTTTGGGACATAAAACAGTGAGTGTTCAGCAGATAGAACAGAGAGAGTTTATGAGATAAAACAGTAAAAGTTCAGGAGATAAAACAGAGAGAGTTCAGGAGATAAAGCTGCGATAGTTCAGGGTACAAAATAATAAGAATTCATGGGATAAAACAGCAAGAATTCAGGGGATAAAACAGCAAAAATTCAGGAGATAAAATAGTGAGAGTTCAGGAGATTAACAGAGAGAGCTCAGGTGATAAAACAGCTAGAATTCCAGGAATAAAACAGTGTGTGTAGGGGATAAAACAGCGAGAGTACAGGGGGTGAAACAGCAACAATTCAGGGGATAAAACAGCAATAATTCAGGGGATAAAACAATGAGCTGTCAGGGATAAAATATCAAGAGTTTGGGAGATAAATAATGAGAGTTCAGGAGATAAAACAACAAGTGTTCAGGGGATAAAACAGAGAGTGTTCAGGAGATAAAGCAAAGTGTTCAGAGGACAAAACAGAATGTGTTCAGGAGATAAAATAGCGAGTCTTCAGTGGATAAAACAGTGAGAGTTCCAGGGATAAAACAGCGTGAGTTCAGGGGATGAAACAGAGTGAATTTAGTAGATAAAACAGTGAGAGATCAGGAGATAAAACAGTGAGAGTTCAGGAGATAAAACTGCAAAAATTCTGGGTATAAAACAACGAGAGTACAGGGGATGAAACAGCAAGAAATCAGGGGATAAAACAGCAAGAATTCAGGGGATAGAATAGTGAGAGTTCGGGGATAAATCAGTGAGAATTCATGAGATAAAACAGAGAGAGCTCAGGAGATAAAACAGGGTACCAAACTGAGAGTTCAGGAGATAATTCAAAGAGAGTTCAGGGGATAAAACAGCAAGAGTTTGGAAGATATAACAGCGAGAGATCAGGAGAGAAAACAGAGAGAGCTTAGGAGATAAAACAGCGAGAGTTCAGGGGATGAAGCAGCAAGAATTCACGGGATAAAACAGCAAGAATCCAGGGGATAACATGAGAGTTCAGAAGATAAAACACTTAGAGTTCAGGGATAAAACAGCATGCGTTTGGGAAATAAAATGGCTAGGGTTCAAAAGATAAAACATAGAGAGCTCAGGAGATAAAACAGCAAATTCAGGGCATAAAACAGAGTGTTCAGGTGATAAAACAGCTAGATTGCAGCAGATGATTCGGCAATAATTCAGTGGATAAAACAGCAAGAGTTTGGAAGATATAACAGCAAGAGTTCAGGAGGGAAAACAGAGCGAGCTCAGGTGATAAAACTGCGAGATATTCAGGGGCTTATACAGAGAAAGTTTAGGAGATAAAACAGCAAGAGTTCAGGTGATAAAACAGAGAGTGTTCTGGAAATACAACAGTGAAAGTTCAGCGGATAAAACAGCGAGGGTACAGGGAATAAAGCAGCAAGAATTCAGGGGATAAAACAGTGAGAGATCAGGGATAAAACAGCAAATGTTTGGGAGATAAAATAGCGAGAGTACAGGACATAAAACAGAGAAAGCTCAGGAGATAAAACACCAAGAATTCAGGGAATAAAACAATGAGACTTCAGGAATAAAACAGTGTTCAGAGGACAAAACAGAGAGTGTTCAGGAGATAAAACAGCAAGACTTCAGTAGATAAAACAGTGAGAGTTCCAGGGATAAAACAGCGTGAGTTCAGGGGATGAAACATCAAGAGTTTGGGACATAAAACAGCGAGTGTTCCGTAGATAAAACAGAGTGAATTTAGTAGATAAAACAGTGAGAGATCAGGAGATAAAACAGCGAGAGTTCAGGAGATAAAACTGCAAATTCAGGGCATAAAACAGAGTGTTCAGGTGATAAAACAGCTAGATTGCAGCCGATGAATCGGCAATAATTCAGTGGATAAAACAGCAAGAGTTTGGAAGATATAACAGCAAGAGTTCAGGAGGGAAAACAGAGCGAGCTCAGGTGATAAAACTGCGAGATATTCAGGGGCTTATACAGAGAAACTTTAGGAGATAAAACAGCAAGAGTTCAGGGGATAAAACAGAGAGTGTTCAGGAAATAAAACTGTGAAAGTTCAGCGGATAAAACAGCGAGGGTTCAGGCAATAAAGCAGCAAGAATTCACGGGATAAAACAGCAAGAATCCAGGGGATAAAATAGTGAGAGTTCAGAAAATAAAACAGTGAGAGTTCAGGGATAAAACAGCATGAGTTTGGGAGATAAAATGGCTAGGGTTCAAAAGATAAAACATAGAGAGCTCAGGAGATAAAACAGCAAATTCAGGGCATAAAACAGAGTGTTCAGGTGATAAAACTGCTAGGTTTCAGCAGATGAAACGGCAAGAATTCAGGGGATAAAACAGCAAGAGTTTGGAAGATATAACAGCAAGAGTTCAGGAGGGAAGACAGAGCGAGCTCAGGTGAAAAAACTGCGAGATATTCAGGGGCTTATACAGAGAAGGTTAAGGAGATAAAACAGCAAGAGTTCAGGTGATAAAACAGAGAGTGTTCCAGAGATAAAACAGCAAGAGTTCAGGGGATAAAACAGAGAGTGTTCTGGAAATAAAACAGTGAAAGTTCAGCAGATAAAACAGTGAGGGTTCAGGGAATAAAGCAGCAAGAATTCAGGGGATAAAACAGCAAGAGTTTGGAAGCTATAACAGCAAGAGTTCAGGAGGGAAAACAGAGCGAGCTCAGGTGATAAAACGGCGAGATATTCAGGGGCTTATACAGAGAAAGTTTAGGAGATAAAACAGCAAGAGTTCAGGTGATAAAACAGAGCGTGTTCCGGAGATAAAACAGCAAGAGTTCAGGGGATAAAACAGAGAGTGTTCTGGAAATAAAACAGTGAAAGTTCAGCGGATAAAACAGCGAGGGTTCACGGAATAAACCAGCAAGAATTCAGGGGATAAAACAATGAGAGATCAGGGATAAAACAGCAAATGTTTGGGAGATAAAATGGCGAGAGTTCAGGAGATAAAACAGGGAAAGCTCAGGAGATAAAACACCAAGAATTCAGTGAATAAAAGAATGAGACTTCAGGAATAAAACAGTGTTCAGAGGACAAAACAGAGAGTGTTCAGGAGATAAAACAGCAAGACTTCAGTAGATAAAACAGTGAGAGTTCCAGGGATAAAGCAGCGAGAGTTCTGGGGATAAAACAGCAAGAGTTTGGGACATAAAACAGCGAGTGTTCAGCAGATAAGACAGAGAGAGTTTATGAGATAAAACAGTAAGAGTTCAGGAGATAAAAACAGAGAGAGTTCAGGAGATAAAGCTGTGAGATTTCAGGGTACAAAATAATAAGAATTCATGGGATAAAACACAAGAATTCAGGGGATAAAACAGCAAGAATTCGGGAGATAAAATAGTGAGAGTTCAGAAGATTAAACAGAGAGAGCTCAGGTGATAAAACAGCTAGAATTCTAGGAATAAAACAGTGTGTGCAGGGGATAAAACAGCGAGAGTACAGGGGGTGAAACAGCAACAATTCAGGGGATAAAACAATGAGCTTTCAGGGATAAAATATCAAGAGTTTGGGAGACAAATAATGAGAGTTCAGGAGATAAAACAACAAGTGTTCAGAGGATAAAACAGAGAGAGTTCAGGAGATAAAGCTACGAGAGTTCAGGGTACAAAATAATAAGAATTCATGGGATAAAACAACAAGAATTCAGGGGATAAAACAGCAAGAATTCAGTAGATAAAATAGAGAGAGTTCAGGAGATTAAACAGAGAGAGCTCAGGTGATAAAACAGCTAGAATTCCAGGAATAAAACAGTGTGTACAGGGGATAAAACAGCAATAGTACAGGGGGTGAAACAGCAACAATTCAGGGGATAAAACAATGAGCTTTCAGGGATAAAATATCAAGAGTTTGGGAGATAAATAATGAGAGTTCAGGAGATAAAACAACAAGTGTTCAGGGGATAAAACAGAGAGTGTTCAGGAGATAAAGCAAAGTGTTCAGAGGACAAAACAGAATGTGTTCAGGAGATAAAATAGCGAGTCTTCAGTGGATAAAACAGTGAGAGTTCCAGGGATAAAACAGCGTGAATTCAGGGGATGAAACATCAAGAGTTTGGGACTTAAAACAGCGAGTGTTCAGTAGATAAAACAGAGTGAATTTAGTAGATAAAACAGTGAGAGATCAGGAGATAAAACAGTGAGAGTTCAGGAGATAAAACTGCAAAAATTCTGGGTATAAAACAACGAGAGTACAGGGGATGAAACAGCAAGAATTCAGGGGATAAAACAGCAAGAATTCAGGGGATAGAATAGTGAGTGTTCGGGGATAAATCAGTGAGAATTCATGAGATAAAACAGAGAGAGCTCAGGAGATAAAACAGGGTACCAAACTGAGAGTTCAGGAGATAATTCAAAGAGAGTTCAGGGGATAAAACAGCAAGAGTTTGGAAGATATAACAGTGAGAGATCAGGAGAGAAAACAGAGAGAGCTTAGGAGATAAAACAGAGAGAGTTCAGGGGATGAAGCAGCAAGAATTCACGGGATAAAACAGCAAGAATCCAGGGGATAAAATAGTGAGAGTTCAGAAGATTAAACAGTGAGAGTTCAGGGATAAAACAGCATGAGTTTGGGAGATAAAATGGCTAGGGTTCAAAAGATAAAACATAGAGAGCTCAGGAGATAAAACAGCAAATTTAGGGCATAAAACAGAGTGTTCACGTGATAAAACAGCTAGATTGCAGCAGATGAATCGGCAATAATTCAGTGGATAAAACAGCAAGAGTTTGGAAGATATAACAGCAAGAGTTCAGGAGGGAAAACAGAGCGAGCTCAGGTGAAAAAACTGCGAGATATTCAAGGGCTTATACAGAGAAAGTTTAGGAGATAAAACAGCAAGAGTTCAGGTGATAAAACAGAGCGTGTTCCGGAGATAAAACAGCAAGAGTTCAGGGGATAAAACAGAGAGTGTTCTGGAAATAAAACAGTGAAAGTTCAGCGGATAAAACAGCGAGGGTTCACGGAATAAAGCAGCAAGAATTCAGGGGATAAAACAATGAGAGATCAGGGATAAAACAGCAAATGTTTGGGAGATAAAATGGCGAGAGTTCAGGAGATAAAACAGGGAAAGCTCAGGAGATAAAACACCAAGAATTCAGTGAATAAAACAATGAGACTTCAGGAATAAAAAAGTGTTCAGAGGACAAAACAGAGAGTGTTCAGGAGATAAAACAACAAGACTTCAGTGGATAAAACAGTGAGAGTTCCAGGGATAAAGCAGCGAGAGTTCTGGGGATAAAACAGCAAGAGTTTGGGACATAAAACAGTGACTGTTCAGCAGATAAGACAGAGAGAGTTTATGAGATAAAACAGTAAGAGTTCAGGAGATAAAACAGAGAGAGTTCAGGAGATAAAGCTGTGAGATTTCAGGGTACAAAATAATAAGAATTCATGGGATAAAACACAAGAATTCAGGGGATAAAACAGCAAGAATTCGGGAGATAAAATAGTGAGAGTTCAGAAGATTAAACAGAGAGAGCTCAGGTGATAAAACAGCTAGAATTCTAGGAATAAAACAGTGTGTGCAGGGGATAAAACAGCGAGAGTACAGGGGGTGAAACAGCAACAATTCAGGGGATAAAACAATGAGCTTTCAGGGATAAAATATCAAGAGTTTGGGAGACAAATAATGAGAGTTCAGGAGATAAAACAACAAGTGTTCAGAGGATAAAACAGAGAGAGTTCAGGAGATAAAGCTACGAGAGTTCAGGGTACAAAATAATAAGAATTCATGGGATAAAACAACAAGAATTCAGGGGATAAAACAGCAAGAATTCAGTAGATAAAATAGTGAGAGTTCAGGAGATTAAACAGAGAGAGCTCAGGTGATAAAACAGCTAGAATTCCAGGAATAAAACAATGTGTACAGGGGATAAAACAGCAAGAGTACAGGGGGTGAAACAGCAACAATTCAGGGGATAAAACAGCAATAATTCAGGGGATAAAACAATGAGCTGTCAGGGATAAAATATCAAGAGTTTGGGAGATAAATAATGAGAGTTCAGGAGATAAAACAACAAGTGTTCAGGGGATAAAACAGAGAGTGTTCAGGAGATAAAGCAAAGTGTTCAGAGGACAAAACAGAATGTGTTCAGGAGATAAAATAGCGAGTCTTCAGTGGATAAAACAGTGAGAGTTCCAGGGTTAAAACAGCGTGAATTCAGGGGATGAAACATCAAGAGTTTGGGACTTAAAACAGCGAGTGTTCAGTAGATAAAACAGAGTGAATTTAGTAGATAAAACAGTGTGAATTTAGTAGATAAAACAGTGAGAGATCAGGAGATAAAACAGTGAGAGTTCAGGAGATAAAACTGCAAAAATTCTGGGTATAAAACAACGAGATTACAGGGGATGAAACAGCAAGAATTCAGGGGATAAAACAGCAAGAATTCAGGGGATAGAATAGTGAGTGTTCGGGGATAAATCAGTGAGAATTCATGAGATAAAACAGAGAGAGCTCAGGAGATAAAACAGGGTACCAAACTGAGAGTTCAGGAGATAATTCAAAGAGAGTTCAGGGGATAAAACAGCAAGAGTTAGGAAGATATAACAGTGAGAGATCAGGAGAGAAAACAGAGAGAGCTTAGGAGATAAAACAGAGAGAGTTCAGGGGATGAAGCAGCAAGAATTCACGGGATAAAACAGCAAGAATCCAGGGGATAAAATAGTGAGAGTTCAGAAGATTAAACAGTGAGAGTTCAGGGATAAAACAGCATGCGTTTGGGAGATAAAATGGCTAGGGTTCAAAAGATAAAACATAGAGAGCTCAGGAGATAAAACAGCAAATTCAGGGCATAAAACAGAGTGTTCAGGTGATAAAACAGCTGGGTTTCAGCAGATGAAATGGCAAGAATTCAGGGGATAAAACAGCAAGAGTTTGGAAGATATATCAGCAAGAGTTCAGGAGGGAAAACAGAGCGAGCTCAGGTGATAAAACTGCGAGATATTCCGGGGCTTATACAGAGAAAGTTTAGGAGATAAAACAGCAAGAGTTCAGGGGATAAAACAGAGAGTGTTCTGGAAATAAAACAGTGAAAGTTCAGCAGATAAAACAGTGAGGGTTCAGGGAATAAAGCAGCAAGAATTCAGGGGATAAAACAGCAAGAGTTTGGAAGCTATAACAGCAAGAGTTCAGGAGGGAAAACAGAGCGAGCTCAGGTGATAAAACGGCGAGATATTCAGGGGCTTATACAGAGAAAGTTTAGGAGATAAAACAGCAAGAGTTCAGGTGATAAAACAGAGCGTGTTCCGGAGATAAAACAGCAAGAGTTCAGGGGATAAAACAGAGAGTGTTCTGGAAATAAAACAGTGAAAGTTCAGCGGATAAAACAGCGAGGGTTCACGGAATAAACCAGCAAGAATTCAGGGGATAAAACAATGAGAGATCAGGGATAAAACAGCAAATGTTTGGGAGATAAAATGGCGAGAGTTCAGGAGATAAAACAGGGAAAGCTCAGGAGATAAAACACCAAGAATTCAGTGAATAAAAGAATGAGACTTCAGGAATAAAACAGTGTTCAGAGGACAAAACAGAGAGTGTTCAGGAGATAAAACAGCAAGACTTCAGTAGATAAAACAGTGAGAGTTCCAGGGATAAAGCAGCGAGAGTTCTGGGATAAAACAGCAAGAGTTTGGGACATAAAACAGCGAGTGTTCAGCAGATAAGACAGAGAGAGTTTATGAGATAAAACAGTAAGAGTTCAGGAGATAAAACAGAGAGAGTTCAGGAGATAAAGCTGTGAGATTTCAGGGTACAAAATAATAAGAATTCATGGGATAAAACACAAGAATTCAGGGATAAAACAGCAAGAATTCGGGAGATAAAATAGTGAGAGTTCAGAAGATTAAACAGAGAGAGCTCAGGTGATAAAACAGCTAGAATTCTAGGAATAAAACAGTGTGTGCAGGGGATAAAACAGCGAGAGTACAGGGGGTGAAACAGCAACAATTCAGGGGATAAAACAATGAGCTTTCAGGGATAAAATATCAAGAGTTTGGGAGACAAATAATGAGAGTTCAGGAGATAAAACAACAAGTGTTCAGAGGATAAAACAGAGAGAGTTCAGGAGATAAAGCTACGAGAGTTCAGGGTACAAAATAATAAGAATTCATGGGATAAAACAACAAGAATTCAGGGGATAAAACAGCAAGAATTCAGTAGATAAAATAGAGAGAGTTCAGGAGATTAAACAGAGAGAGCTCAGGTGATAAAACAGCTAGAATTCCAGGAATAAAACAGTGTGTACAGGGGATAAAACAGCAATAGTACAGGGGGTGAAACAGCAACAATTCAGGGGATAAAACAATGAGCTTTCAGGGATAAAATATCAAGAGTTTGGGAGATAAATAATGAGAGTTCAGGAGATAAAACAACAAGTGTTCAGGGGATAAAACAGAGAGTGTTCAGGAGATAAAGCAAAGTGTTCAGAGGACAAAACAGAATGTGTTCAGGAGATAAAATAGCGAGTCTTCAGTGGATAAAACAGTGAGAGTTCCAGGGATAAAACAGCGTGAATTCAGGGGATGAAACATCAAGAGTTTGGGACTTAAAACAGCGAGTGTTCAGTAGATAAAACAGAGTGAATTTAGTAGATAAAACAGTGAGAGATCAGGAGATAAAACAGTGAGAGTTCAGGAGATAAAACTGCAAAAATTCTGGGTATAAAACAACGAGAGTACAGGGGATGAAACAGCAAGAATTCAGGGGATAAAACAGCAAGAATTCAGGGGATAGAATAGTGAGTGTTCGGGGATAAATCAGTGAGAATTCATGAGATAAAACAGAGAGAGCTCAGGAGATAAAACAGGGTACCCAAACTGAGAGTTCAGGAGATAATTCAAAGAGAGTTCAGGGGATAAAACAGCAAGAGTTTGGAAGATATAACAGTGAGAGATCAGGAGAGAAAACAGAGAGAGCTTAGGAGATAAAACAGAGAGAGTTCAGGGATGAAGCAGCAAGAATTCACGGGATAAAACAGCAAGAATCCAGGGGATAAAATAGTGAGAGTTCAGAAGATTAAACAGTGAGAGTTCAGGGATAAAACAGCATGAGTTTGGGAGATAAAATGGCTAGGGTTCAAAAGATAAAACATAGAGAGCTCAGGAGATAAAACAGCAAATTTAGGGCATAAAACAGAGTGTTCACGTGATAAAACAGCTAGATTGCAGCAGATGAATCGGCAATAATTCAGTGGATAAAACAGCAAGAGTTTGGAAGATATAACAGCAAGAGTTCAGGAGGGAAAACAGAGCGAGCTCAGGTGAAAAAACTGCGAGATATTCAAGGGCTTATACAGAGAAAGTTTAGGAGATAAAACAGCAAGAGTTCAGGTGATAAAACAGAGCGTGTTCCGGAGATAAAACAGCAAGAGTTCAGGGGATAAAACAGAGAGTGTTCTGGAAATAAAACAGTGAAAGTTCAGCGGATAAAACAGCGAGGGTTCACGGAATAAAGCAGCAAGAATTCAGGGGATAAAACAATGAGAGATCAGGGATAAAACAGCAAATGTTTGGGAGATAAAATGGCGAGAGTTCAGGAGATAAAACAGGGAAAGCTCAGGAGATAAAACACCAAGAATTCAGTGAATAAAACAATGAGACTTCAGGAATAAAAAAGTGTTCAGAGGACAAAACAGAGAGTGTTCAGGAGATAAAACAACAAGACTTCAGTGGATAAAACAGTGAGAGTTCCAGGGATAAAGCAGCGAGAGTTCTGGGGATAAAACAGCAAGAGTTTGGGACATAAAACAGTGACTGTTCAGCAGATAAGACAGAGAGAGTTTATGAGATAAAACAGTAAGAGTTCAGGAGATAAAACAGAGAGAGTTCAGGAGATAAAGCTGTGAGATTTCAGGGTACAAAATAATAAGAATTCATGGGATAAAACACAAGAATTCAGGGGATAAAACAGCAAGAATTCGGGAGATAAAATAGTGAGAGTTCAGAAGATTAAACAGAGAGAGCTCAGGTGATAAAACAGCTAGAATTCTAGGAATAAAACAGTGTGTGCAGGGGATAAAACAGCGAGAGTACAGGGGGTGAAACAGCAACAATTCAGGGGATAAAACAATGAGCTTTCAGGGATAAAATATCAAGAGTTTGGGAGACAAATAATGAGAGTTCAGGAGATAAAACAACAAGTGTTCAGAGGATAAAACAGAGAGAGTTCAGGAGATAAAGCTACGAGAGTTCAGGGTACAAAATAATAAGAATTCATGGGATAAAACAACAAGAATTCAGGGGATAAAACAGCAAGAATTCAGTAGATAAAATAGTGAGAGTTCAGGAGATTAAACAGAGAGAGCTCAGGTGATAAAACAGCTAGAATTCCAGGAATAAAACAATGTGTACAGGGGATAAAACAGCAAGAGTACAGGGGGTGAAACAGCAACAATTCAGGGGATAAAACAGCAATAATTCAGGGGATAAAACAATGAGCTGTCAGGGATAAAATATCAAGAGTTTGGGAGATAAATAATGAGAGTTCAGGAGATAAAACAACAAGTGTTCAGGGGATAAAACAGAGAGTGTTCAGGAGATAAAGCAAAGTGTTCAGAGGACAAAACAGAATGTGTTCAGGAGATAAAATAGCGAGTCTTCAGTGGATAAAACAGTGAGAGTTCCAGGGTTAAAACAGCGTGAATTCAGGGGATGAAACATCAAGAGTTTGGGACTTAAAACAGCGAGTGTTCAGTAGATAAAACAGAGTGAATTTAGTAGATAAAACAGTGTGAATTTAGTAGATAAAACAGTGAGAGATCAGGAGATAAAACAGTGAGAGTTCAGGAGATAAAACTGCAAAAATTCTGGGTATAAAACAACGAGATTACAGGGGATGAAACAGCAAGAATTCAGGGGATAAAACAGCAAGAATTCAGGGGATAGAATAGTGAGTGTTCGGGGATAAATCAGTGAGAATTCATGAGATAAAACAGAGAGAGCTCAGGAGATAAAACAGGGTACCAAACTGAGAGTTCAGGAGATAATTCAAAGAGAGTTCAGGGGATAAAACAGCAAGAGTTAGGAAGATATAACAGTGAGAGATCAGGAGAGAAAACAGAGAGAGCTTAGGAGATAAAACAGAGAGAGTTCAGGGGATGAAGCAGCAAGAATTCACGGGATAAAACAGCAAGAATCCAGGGGATAAAATAGTGAGAGTTCAGAAGATTAAACAGTGAGAGTTCAGGGATAAAACAGCATGCGTTTGGGAGATAAAATGGCTAGGGTTCAAAAGATAAAACATAGAGAGCTCAGGAGATAAAACAGCAAATTCAGGGCATAAAACAGAGTGTTCAGGTGATAAAACAGCTGGGTTTCAGCAGATGAAATGGCAAGAATTCAGGGGATAAAACAGCAAGAGTTTGGAAGATATATCAGCAAGAGTTCAGGAGGGAAAACAGAGCGAGCTCAGGTGATAAAACTGCGAGATATTCCGGGGCTTATACAGAGAAAGTTTAGGAGATAAAACAGCAAGAGTTCAGGGGATAAAACAGAGAGTGTTCTGGAAATAAAACAGTGAAAGTTCAGCGGATAAAACAGCGAGGGTTCAGGCAATAAAGCAGCAAGAATTCACGGGATAAAACAGCAAGAATCCAGGGGATAAAATAGTGAGAGTTCAGAAGATAAAACAGTGAGAGTTCAGGGATAAAACAGCATGAGTTTGGGAGATAAAATGGCTAGGGTTCAAAAGATAAAACATAGAGAGCTCAGGAGATAAAACAGCAAATTCAGGGCATAAAACAGAGTGTTCAGGTGATAAAACTGCTAGGTTTCAGCAGATGAAACGGCAAGAATTCAGGGGATAAAACAGCAAGAGTTTGGAAGATATAACAGCAAGAGTTCAGGAGGGAAGACAGAGCGAGCTCAGGTGAAAAAACTGCGAGATATTCAGGGGCTTATACAGAGAAGGTTAAGGAGATAAAACAGCAAGAGTTCAGGTGATAAAACAGAGAGTGTTCCAGAGATAAAACAGCAAGAGTTCAGGGGATAAAACAGAGAGTGTTCTGGAAATAAAACAGTGAAAGTTCAGCAGATAAAACAGTGAGGGTTCAGGGAATAAAGCAGCAAGAATTCAGGGGATAAAACAGCAAGAGTTTGGAAGCTATAACAGCAAGAGTTCAGGAGGGAAAACAGAGCGAGCTCAGGTGATAAAACGGCGAGATATTCAGGGGCTTATACAGAGAAAGTTTAGGAGATAAAACAGCAAGAGTTCAGGTGATAAAACAGAGCGTGTTCCGGAGATAAAACAGCAAGAGTTCAGGGGATAAAACAGAGAGTGTTCTGGAAATAAAACAGTGAAAGTTCAGCGGATAAAACAGCGAGGGTTCACGGAATAAACCAGCAAGAATTCAGGGGATAAAACAATGAGAGATCAGGGATAAAACAGCAAATGTTTGGGAGATAAAATGGCGAGAGTTCAGGAGATAAAACAGGGAAAGCTCAGGAGATAAAACACCAAGAATTCAGTGAATAAAAGAATGAGACTTCAGGAATAAAACAGTGTTCAGAGGACAAAACAGAGAGTGTTCAGGAGATAAAACAGCAAGACTTCAGTAGATAAAACAGTGAGAGTTCCAGGGATAAAGCAGCGAGAGTTCTGGGGATAAAACAGCAAGAGTTTGGGACATAAAACAGCGAGTGTTCAGCAGATAAGACAGAGAGAGTTTATGAGATAAAACAGTAAGAGTTCAGGAGATAAAACAGAGAGAGTTCAGGAGATAAAGCTGTGAGATTTCAGGGTACAAAATAATAAGAATTCATGGGATAAAACACAAGAATTCAGGGGATAAAACAGCAAGAATTCGGGAGATAAAATAGTGAGAGTTCAGAAGATTAAACAGAGAGAGCTCAGGTGATAAAACAGCTAGAATTCTAGGAATAAAACAGTGTGTGCAGGGGATAAAACAGCGAGAGTACAGGGGGTGAAACAGCAACAATTCAGGGGATAAAACAATGAGCTTTCAGGGATAAAATATCAAGAGTTTGGGAGACAAATAATGAGAGTTCAGGAGATAAAACAACAAGTGTTCAGAGGATAAAACAGAGAGAGTTCAGGAGATAAAGCTACGAGAGTTCAGGGTACAAAATAATAAGAATTCATGGGATAAAACAACAAGATTTCAGGGGATAAAACAGCAAGAATTCAGTAGATAAAATAGAGAGAGTTCAGGAGATTAAACAGAGAGAGCTCAGGTGATAAAACAGCTAGAATTCCAGGAATAAAACAGTGTGTACAGGGGATAAAACAGCAATAGTACAGGGGGTGAAACAGCAACAATTCAGGGGATAAAACAATGAGCTTTCAGGGATAAAATATCAAGAGTTTGGGAGATAAATAATGAGAGTTCAGGAGATAAAACAACAAGTGTTCAGGGGATAAAACAGAGAGTGTTCAGGAGATAAAGCAAAGTGTTCAGAGGACAAAACAGAATGTGTTCAGGAGATAAAATAGCGAGTCTTCAGTGGATAAAACAGTGAGAGTTCCAGGGATAAAACAGCGTGAATTCAGGGGATGAAACATCAAGAGTTTGGGACTTAAAACAGCGAGTGTTCAGTAGATAAAACAGAGTGAATTTAGTAGATAAAACAGTGAGAGATCAGGAGATAAAACAGTGAGAGTTCAGGAGATAAAACTGCAAAAATTCTGGGTATAAAACAACGAGAGTACAGGGGATGAAACAGCAAGAATTCAGGGGATAAAACAGCAAGAATTCAGGGGATAGAATAGTGAGTGTTCGGGGATAAATCAGTGAGAATTCATGAGATAAAACAGAGAGAGCTCAGGAGATAAAACAGGGTACCAAACTGAGAGTTCAGGAGATAATTCAAAGAGAGTTCAGGGGATAAAACAGCAAGAGTTTGGAAGATATAACAGTGAGAGATCAGGAGAGAAAACAGAGAGAGCTTAGGAGATAAAACAGAGAGAGTTCAGGGGATGAAGCAGCAAGAATTCACGGGATAAAACAGCAAGAATCCAGGGGATAAAATAGTGAGAGTTCAGAAGATTAAACAGTGAGAGTTCAGGGATAAAACAGCATGAGTTTGGGAGATAAAATGGCTAGGGTTCAAAAGATAAAACATAGAGAGCTCAGGAGATAAAACAGCAAATTCAGGGCATAAAACAGAGTGTTCAGGTGATAAAACAGCTGGGTTTCAGCAGATGAAACGGCAAGAATTCAGGGGATAAAACAGCAAGAGTTTGGAAGATATATCAGCAAGAGTTCAGGAGGGAAAACAGAGCGAGCTCACTTGAAAAAACTGCGAGATATTCAGGGGCTTATACAGAGAAAGTTTAGGAGATAAAACAGCAAGAGTTCAGGTGATAAAACAGAGAGTGTTCCTGGAGATAAATCAGCAAGAGTTCAGGGGATAAAACAGAGAGTGTTCTGGAAATAAAACAGTGAAAGTTCAGCGGATAAAACAGCGAGGGTTCAGGGAATAAAGCAGCAAGAATTCAGGGCATAAAACAGTGAGAGATCAGGATAAAACAGCAATTGTTTGGGAGATAAAATGGCGAGAGTTCAGGAGATAAAACAGAGAAAGCTCAGGAGATAAAATACCAAGAATTCAGGGAATAAAACAATGAGACTTCAGGAATAAAACAGTGTTCAGAGGACAAAACAGAATGTGTTCAGGAGATAAAATAGCGAGTCTTCAGTGGATAAAACAGTGAGAGTTCCAGGGATAAAACAGCGTGAGTTCAGGGGATGAAACAGAGTGAATTTAGTAGATAAAACAGTGAGAGATCAGGAGATAAAACAGTGAGAGTTCAGGAGATAAAACTGCAAAAATTCTGGGTATAAAACAACGAGAGTACAGGGGATGAAACAGCAAGAATTCAGGGGATAAAACAGCAAGAATTCAGGAGATAAAATAGTGAGAGTTAGGGGATTAAACAGAGAGAGCTCAGGTGATAAAACGGCTAGAATTCCAGGAATAAAACAGTGTGTACAGGGGATAAAACAGCGAGAGTACAGGGGGTGAAACAGCTACAATTCAGGGGATAAAACAGCAACAATTCAGGGGATAAAACAATGAGCTTTCAGGGATAAAATATCATGAGTTTGGGAGATAAATAATGAGAGTTCAGGAGATAAAGCAAAGTGTTCAGAGGACAAAACAGAATGTGTTCAGGAGATAAATTAGCGAGTCTTCAGTGGATAAAACAGTGAGAGTTCAGGGATAAAACAGCGTGAGTTCAGGGGATGAAACAGAGTGAATTTAGTAGATAAAACAGTGAGAGATCAGGAGATAAAACAGTGAGAGTTCAGGAGATAAAACTGCAAAAATTCTGGGTATAAAACAACGAGAGTACAGGGGATGAAACAGCAAGAATTCAGGGGATAAAACAGCAAGAATTCAGGGGAGAGAATAGTGAGAGTTCGGGGATAAATCAGTGAGAATTCATGAGATAAAACAGAGAGAGCTCAGGAGATAAAACAGGGTACCAAACTGAGAGTTCAAGAGATAATTCAAAGAGAGTTCAGGGGATAAAACAGCAAGAGTTTGGAAGATATAACAGCGAGAGATCAGGAGAGAAAACAGAGAGAGCTTAGGAGATAAAACAGCGGGAGTTCAGGGGATGAAGCAGCAAGAATTCAGGGGATAAAACAGCAAGAATCCAGGGGATAAAATAGTGAGAGTTCAGAAGATAAAACACTGAGAGTTCAGGGATAAAACAGCATAAGTTTGGGAGATAAAATGGCTAGGGTTCAAAAGATAAAACATAGAGAGCTCAGGAGATAAAACAGCAAATTTAGGGCATAAAACAGAGTGTTCAGGTGATAAAACAGCTAGATTGCAGCAGATGAATCGGCAATAATTCAGTGGATAAAACAGCAAGAGTTTGGAAGATATAACAGCAAGAGTTCAGGAGGGAAAACAGAGCGAGCTCAGGTGATAAAACTGCGAGATATTCAGGGGCTTATACAGAGAAAGTTTAGGAGATAAAACAGCAAGAGTTCAGGTGATAAAACAGAGAGTGTTCTGGAAATACAACAGTGAAAGTTCAGCGGATAAAACAGCGAGGGTACAGGGAATAAAGCAGCAAGAATTCACGGGATAAAACAGTGAGAGATCAGGGATAAAACAGCAAATGTTTGGGAGATAAAATGGCAAGAGTACAGGACATAAAACAGAGAAAGCTCAGGAGATAAAACACCAAGAATTCAGGGAATAAAACAATGAGACTTCAGGAATAAAACAGTGTTCAGAGGACAAAACAGAGAGTGTTCAGGAGATAAAACAGCAAGACCTCAGTAGATAAAACAGTGAGAGTTCCAGGGATAAAACAGCGTGAGTTCAGGGGATGAAACATCAAGAGTTTGGGACATAAAACAGCGAGTGTTCCGTAGATAAAACAGAGTGAATTTAGTAGATAAAACAGTGAGAGATCAGGAGATAAAACAGCGAGAGTTCAGGAGATAAAACTGCAAATTCAGGGCATAAAACAGAGTGTTCAGGTGATAAAACAGCTAGATTGCAGCCGATGAATCGGCTTTAATTCAGTGGATAAAACAGCAAGAGTTTGGAAGATATAACAGCAAGAGTTCAGGAGGGAAAACAGAGCGAGCTCAGGTGATAAAACTGCGAGATATTCAGGGGCTTATACAGAGAAAGTTTAGGAGATAAAACAGCAAGAGTTCAGGGGATAAAACAGAGAGTGTTCTGGAAATAAAACAGTGAAAGTTCAGCGGATAAAACAGCGAGGGTTCAGGCAATAAAGCAGCAAGAATTCACGGGATAAAACAGCAAGAATCCAGGGGATAAAATAGTGAGAGTTCAGAAGATAAAACAGTGAGAGTTCAGGGATAAAACAGCATGAGTTTGGGAGATAAAATGGCTAGGGTTCAAAAGATAAAACATAGAGAGCTCAGGAGATAAAACAGCAAATTCAGGGCATAAAACAGAGTGTTCAGGTGATAAAACAGCTAGGTTTCAGCAGATGAAACGGCAAGAATTCAGGGGATAAAACAGCAAGAGTTTGGAAGATATAACAGCAAGAGTTCAGGAGAGAAAACAGAGCGAGCTCAGGTGATAAAACTGCGAGATATTCAGGGGCTTATACAGAGAAAGTTTAGGAGATAAAACAGCAAGAGTTCAGGTGATAAAACAGAGAGTGTTCTGGAGATAAAACAGGAAGAGTCCAGGGGATAAAACAGAGAGTGTTCTGGAAATAAAACAGCGAAAGTTCAGCGGATAAAATAGCGAGGGTTCAGGGAATAAAGCAGCAAGAATTCAGGGCATAAAACAGTGAGAGATCAGGATAAAACAGCAAATGTTTGGGAGATAAAATGGCGAGAGTTCAGGAGATAAAACAGGGAAAGCTCAGGAGATAAAACACCAAGAATTCAGGGAATAAAACAATGAGACTTCAGGAATAAAACAGTGTTCAGAGGACAAAACAGAGAGTGTTCAGGAGATAAAACAGCAAGACTTCAGTGGATAAAACAGTGAGAGTTCCAGGGATAAAACAGCGAGAGATCTGGGGATGAAACATCAAGAGTTTGGGACATAAAACAGCGAGTGTTCAGCTGATAAGTCAGAGAGAGTTTATGAGATAAAACAGTAAGAGTTCAGGAGATAAAACAGAGAGAGTTCAGGAGATAAAGCTGCGAGAGTTCAGGGTACAAAATAATAAGAATTCATGGGATAAAACAGCAAGAATTCAGGGGATGAAACAGCAAGAATTCGGGAGATAAAATAGTGAGAGTTAGGGGATTAAACAGAGAGAGCTCAGGTGATAAAACAGCTAGACTTCCAGGAATAAAACAGTGTGTACAGGGGATAGAACAGCGAGAGTACAGGGGGGTGAAACAGCAACAATTCAGGGGATAAAACAGCAACAATTCAGGGGATAAAACAATGAGCTTTCAGGGATAAAATATCATGAGTTTGGGAGATAAATAATGAGAGTTCAGGAGATAAAGCAAAGTGTTCAGAGGACAAAACAGAATGTGTTCAGGAGATAAAATAGCGAGTCTTCAGTGGATAAAACAGTGAGAGTTCAGGGATAAAACAGCGTGAGTTCAGGGGATGAAACAGAGTGAATTTAGTAGATAAAACAGTGAGAGATCAGGAGATAAAACAGTGAGAGTTCAGGAGATAAAACTGCAAAAATTCTGGGTATAAAACAACGAGAGTACAGGGGATGAAACAGCAAGAATTCAGGGGATAAAACAGCAAGAATTCAGGGGATAGAATAGTGAGAGTTCGGGGATATATCAGTGAGAATTCATGAGATAAAACAGAGAGAGCTCAGGAGATAAAACAGGGTACCAAACTGAAAGTTCAAGAGATAATTCAAAGAGAGTTCAGGGGATAAAACAGCAAGAGTTTGGAAGATATAACAGCGAGAGATCAGGAGAGAAAACAGAGAGAGCTTAGGAGATAAAACAGCGGGAGTTCAGGGGATGAAGCAGCAAGAATTCAGGGGATAAAACAGCAAGAATCCAGGGGATAAAATAGTGAGAGTTCAGAAGATAAAACACTGAGAGTTCAGGGATAAAACAGCATATGTTTGGGAGATAAAATGGCTAGGGTTCAAAAGATAAAACATACAGAGCTCAGGAGATAAAACAGCAAATTCAGGGCATAAAACAGAGTGTTCAGGTGATAAAACAGCTAGGTTTCAGCAGATGAAACGGCAAGAATTCAGGGGATAAAACAGCAAGAGTTTGGAAGATATAACAGCAAGAGTTCAGGAGGGAAAACAGAGCGAGCTCAGGTGATAAACCTGCGAGATATTCAGGGGCTTATACAGAGAAAGTTTAGGAGATAAAACAGCAAGAGTTCAGGTGATAAAACAGAGAGTGTTCTGGAAATACAACAGTGAAAGTTCAGCGGATAAAACAGCGAGGGTACAGGGATTAAAGCAGCAAGAATTCAGGGGATAAAACAGTGAGAGATCAGGGATAAAACAGCAAATGTTTGGGAGATAAAATGGCGAGAGTTCAGGAGATAAAACAGAGAAAGCTCAGGAGATAAAACACCAAGAATTCAGGGAATAAAACAATGAGACTTCAGGAATAAAACAGTGTTCAGAGGACAAAACAGAGAGTGTTCAGGAGATAAAACAGCGAAACTTCAGTGGATAAAACACTGAGAGTTCCAGGGATAAAACAGTGTGAGTTCAGGGGATGAAACATCAAGAGTTTGGGACATAAAACAGCGAGTGTTCAGTAGATAAAACAGAGTGAATTTAGTAGATAAAACAGTGAGAGATCAGGAGATAAAACAGCGAGAGTTCAGGAAATAAAACTGCAAATTCAGGGCATAAAACAGAGTGTTCAGGTGATAAAACAGCTAGATTGCAGCAGATGAATCGGCAATAATTCAGTGGATAAAACAGCAAGAGTTTGGAAGATATAACAGCAAGAGTTCAGGAGGGAAAACAGAGCGAGCTCAGGTGATAAAACTGCGAGATATTCAGGGGTTTGTACAGAGAAATTTTAGCAGATAAAACAGTAAGAGTTCAGGAGATAAAACAGAGAGAGTTCAGGAGATAAAGCTGCGAGAGTTCAGGGTACAAAATAATAAGAATTCATGGGATAAAACAGCAAGAATTCAGGGGATGAAACAGCAAGAATTCGGGAGATAAAATAGTGAGAGTAAGGGGATTAAACAGAGAGAGCTCAGGTGATAAAACAGCTAGAATTCCAGGAATAAAACAGTGTGTACAGGGGATAAAACAGCGAGAGTACAGGGGGGTGAAACAGCAACAATTCAGTGGATAAAACAGCAACAATTCAGGGGATAAAACAATGAGCTTTCAGGGATAAAATATCATGAGTTTGGGAGATAAATAATGAGAGTTCAGGAGATAAAGCAAAGTGTTCAGAGGACAAAACAGAATGTGTTCAGGAGATAAAATAGCGAGTCTTCAGTGGATAAAACAGTGAGAGTTCAGGGATAAAACAGCGTGAGTTCAGGGGATGAAACAGAGTGAATTTAGTAGATAAAACAGTGAGAGATCAGGAGATAAAACAGTGAGAGTTCAGGAGATAAAACTGCAAAAATTCTGGGTATAAAACAACGAGAGTACAGGGGATGAAACAGCAAGAATTCAGGGGATAAAACAGCAAGAATTCAGGGGATAGAATAGTGAGAGTTCGGGGATATATCAGTGAGAATTCATGAGATAAAACAGAGAGAGCTCAGGAGATAAAACAGGGTACCAAACTGAAAGTTCAAGAGATAATTCAAAGAGAGTTCAGGGGATAAAACAACAAGAGTTTGGAAGATATAACAGCGAGAGATCAGGAGAGAAAACAGAGAGAGCTTAGGAGATAAAACAGCGGGAGTTCAGGGGATGAAGCAGCAAGAATTCAGGGGATAAAACAGCAAGAATCCAGGGGATAAAATAGTGAGAGTTCAGAAGATAAAACACTGAGAGTTCAGGGATAAAACAGCATATGTTTGGGAGATAAAATGGCTAGGGTTCAAAAGATAAAACATAGAGAGCTCAGGAGATAAAACAGCAAATTTAGGGCATAAAACAGAGTGTTCAGGTGATAAAACAGCTAGGTTTCAGCAGATGAAACGGCAAGAATTCAGGGGATAAAACAGCAAGAGTTTGGAAGCTATAACAGCAAGAGTTCAGGAGGGAAAACAGAGCGAGCTCAGGTGATAAACCTGCGAGATATTCAGGGGCTTATACAGAGAAAGTTTAGGAGATAAAACAGCAAGAGTTCAGGTGATAAAACAGAGAGTGTTCTGGAAATACAACAGTGAAAGTTCAGCGGATAAAACAGCGAGGGTACAGGGAATAAAGCAGCAAGAATTCAGGGGATAAAACAGTGAGAGATCAGGGATAAAACAGCAAATGTTGGGAGATAAAATGGCGAGAGTTCAGGAGATAAAACAGAGAAAGCTCAGGAGATAAAACACCAAGAATTCAGGGAATAAAACAATGAGACTTCAGGAATAAAACAGTGTTCAGAGGACAAAACAGAGAGTGTTCAGGAGATAAAACAGCAAGACTTCAGTGGATAAAACACTGAGAGTTCCAGGGATAAAACAGTGTGAGTTCAGGGGATGAAACATCAAGAGTTTGGGACATAAAACAGCGAGTGTTCAGTAGATAAAACAGAGTGAATTTAGTAGATAAAACAGTGAGAGATCAGGAGATAAAACAGCGAGAGTTCAGGAAATAAAACTGCAAATTCAGGGCATAAAACAGAGTGTTCAGGTGATAAAACAGCTAGATTGCAGCAGATGAATCGGCAATAATTCAGTGGATAAAACAGCAAGAGTTTGGAAGATATAACAGCAAGAGTTCAGGAGAGAAAACAGACCGAGCTCAGGTGATAAAACTGCGAGATATTCAGGGGCTTATACAGAGAAAGTTTAGGAGATAAAACAGCAAGAGTTCAGGTGATAAAACAGAGAGTGTTCTGGAGATAAAACAGCGAAAGTTCAGCGGATAAAATAGCGAGGGTTCAGGGAATAAAGCAGCAAGAATTCAGGGCATAAAACAGTGAGAGATCAGGATAAAACAGCAAATGTTTGGGAGATAAAATGGCGAGAGTTCAGGAGATAAAACAGAGAAAGCTCAGGAGATAAAACACCAAGAATTCAGGGAATAAAACAATGAGACTTCAGGAATAAAACAGTGTTCAGAGGACAAAACAGAGAGTGTTCAGGAGATAAAACAGCAAGACTTCAGTGGATAAAACAGTGAGAGTTCCAGGGATAAAACAGCGAGAGATCTGGGGATGAAACATCAAGAGTTTGGGACATAAAACAGCGAGTGTTCAGCTGATAAGTCAGAGAGAGTTTATGAGATAAAACAGTAAGAGTTCAGGAGATAAAACAGAGAGAGTTCAGGAGATAAAGCTGCGAGAGGTTCAGGGTACAAAATAATAAGAATTCATGGGATAAAACAGCAAGAATTCAGGGGATGAAACAGCAAGAATTCGGGAGATAAAATAGTGAGAGTTAGGGGATTAAACAGAGAGAGCTCAGGTGATAAAACAGCTAGAATTCCAGGAATAAAACAGTGTGTACAGGGGATAAAACAGCGAGAGTACAGGGGGTGAAACAGCAACAATTCAGGGGATAAAACAGCAACAATTCAGGGGATAAAACAATGAGCTTTCAGGGATAAAATATCATGAGTTTGGGAGATAAATAATGAGAGTTCAGGAGATAAAGCAAAGTGTTCAGAGGACAAAACAGAATGTGTTCAGGAGATAAAATAGCGAGTCTTCAGTGGATAAAACAGTGAGAGTTCAGGGATAAAACAGCGTGAGTTCAGGGGATGAAACAGAGTGAATTTAGTAGATAAAACAGTGAGAGATTAGGAGATAAAACAGTGAGAGTTCAGGAGATAAAACTGCAAAAATTCTGGGTATAAAACAACGAGAGTACAGGGGATGAAACAGCAAGAATTCAGGGGATAAAACAGCAAGAATTCAGGGGATAGAATAGTGAGAGTTCGGGGATATATCAGTGAGAATTCATGAGATAAAACAGAGAGAGCTCAGGAGATAAAACAGGGTACCAAACTGAAAGTTCAAGAGATAATTCAAAGAGAGTTCAGGGGATAAAACAGCAAGAGTTTGGAAGATATAACAGCGAGAGATCAGGAGAGAAAACAGAGAGAGCTTAGGAGATAAAACAGCGGGAGTTCAGGGGATGAAGCAGCAAGAATTCAGGGATAAAACAGCAAGAATCCAGGGGATAAAATAGTGAGAGTTCAGAAGATAAAACACTGAGAGTTCAGGGATAAAACAGCATAAGTTTGGGAGATAAAATGGCTAGGGTTCAAAAGATAAAACATAGAGAGCTCAGGAGATAAAACAGCAAATTTAGGGCATAAAACAGAGTGTTCAGGTGATAAAAACAGCTAGATTGCAGCACATGAATCGGCAATAATTCAGTGGATAAACAGCAAGAGTTTGGAAGATATAACAGCAAGAGTTCAGGAGGGGAAAACAGAGCGAGCTCAGGTGAAAAAAACTGCGAGATATTCCGGGGCTTATACAGAGAAAGTTTAGGAGATAAAACAGCAAGAGTTCAGATGATAAAACAGAGAGTGTTCTGGAGATAAAACAGCAAGAGTTCAGGGATAAAACAGAGAGTGTTCTGGAAATAAAACAGTGAAAGTTCAGCGGATAAAATAGCGAGGGTTCAGGGAATAAAGCAGCAAGTATTCAGGGCATAAAACAGTGAGAGATCAGGATAAAAACAGCAATTGTTTGGGAGATAAAATGGCGAGAGTTCAGGAGATAAAACAGAGAAAGCTCAGGAGATAAAACACCAAGAATTCAGGGAATAAAACAATGAGACTTCAGGAATAAAACAGTGTTCAGAGGACAAAACCAGAGAGTGTTCAGGAGATAAAACAGCAAGACTTCAGTGGATAAAACAGTGAGAGTTCCAGGGATAAAACAGCGAGAGATCTGGGATGAAACATCAAGAGTTTTGGGACATAAAACAGCGAGTGTTCAGCTGATAAGTCAGAGAGAGTTTATGAGATAAAACAGTAAGAGTTCAGGAGATAAAACAGAGAGAGTTCAGGAGATAAAGCTGCGAGAGTTCAGGGTACAAAATAATAAGAATTCATGGGATAAAACAGCAAGAATTCAGGGGATTGAAACAGCAAGAATTCGGGAGATAAAATAGTGAGAGTGAAGGGGATTAAACAGAGAGAGCTCAGGTGATAAAACAGCTAGAATTCCAGGAATAAAACAGTGTGTACAGGGGATAAAACAGCGAGAGTACAGGGGGGTGAAACAGCAACAATTCAGTGGATAAAACAGCAACAATTCAGGGGATAAAACAATGAGCTTTCAGGGATAAAATATCATGAGTTTGGGAGATAAATAATGAGAGTTCAGGAGATAAAGCAAAGTGTTCAGAGGACAAAACAGAATGTGTTCAGGAGATAAAATAGCGAGTCTTCAGTGGATAAAACAGTGAGAGTTCAGGGATAAAACAGCGTGAGTTCAGGGGATGAAACAGAGTGAATTTAGTAGATAAAACAGTGAGAGATCAGGAGATAAAACAGTGAGAGTTCAGGAGATAAAACTGCAAAAATTCTGGGTATAAAACAACGAGAGTACAGGGGATGAAACAGCAAGAATTCAGGGGATAAAACAGCAAGAATTCAGGGGATAGAATAGTGAGAGTTCGGGGATATATCAGTGAGAATTCATGAGATAAAACAGAGAGAGCTCAGGAGATAAAACAGGGTACCAAACTGAAAGTTCAAGAGATAATTCAAAGAGAGTTCAGGGGATAAAACAGCAAGAGTTTGGAAGATATAACAGCGAGAGATCAGGAGAGAAAACAGAGAGAGCTTAGGAGATAAAACAGCGGGAGTTCAGGGGATGAAGCAGCAAGAATTCAGGGGATAAAACAGCAAGAATCCAGGGGATAAAATAGTGAGAGTTCAGAAGATAAAACACTGAGAGTTCAGGGATAAAACAGCATATGTTTGGGAGATAAAATGGCTAGGGTTCAAAAGATAAAACATAGAGAGCTCAGGAGATAAAACAGCAAATTTAGGGCATAAAACAGAGTGTTCAGGTGATAAAACAGCTAGGTTTCAGCAGATGAAACGGCAAGAATTCAGGGGATAAAACAGCAAGAGTTTGGAAGCTATAACAGCAAGAGTTCAGGAGGGAAAACAGAGCGAGCCTCAGGTGATAAACCTGCGAGATATTCAGGGGCTTATACAGAGAAAGTTTAGGAGATAAAACAGCAAGAGTTCAGGTGATTAAAACAGAGAGTGTTCTGGAAATACAACAGTTGAAAGTTCAGCGGATAAAACAGCGAGGGTACAGGGAATAAAGCAGCAAGAATTCAGGGGATAAAACAGTGAGAGATCAGGGATAAAACAGCAAATGTTGGGAGATAAAATGGCGAGAGTTCAGGAGATAAACCAGAGAAAGCTCAGGAGATAAAACACCAAGAATTCAGGGAATAAAACAATGAGACTTCAGGAATAAAACAGTGTTTCAGAGGACAAAACAGAGAGTGTTCAGGAGATAAAACAGCAAGACTTCAGTGGATAAAACACTGAGAGTTCCAGGGAATAAAACAGTGTGAGTTCAGGGGATGAAACATCAAGAGTTTGGGACATAAAACAGCGCGTGTTCAGTAGATAAAACAGAGTGAATTTAGTAGATAAAACAGTGAGAGATCAGGAGATAAAACAGCGAGAGTTCAGGAAATAAAACTGCAAATTCAGGGCATAAAACAGAGTGTTCAGGTGATAAAACAGCTAGATTGCAGCAGGATGAATCGGCATAATTCAGTGGATAAAACAGCAAGAGTTTGGAAGATATAACAGCAAGGAGTTCAGGAGAGAAAACAGACCGAGCTCAGGTGATAAAACTGCGAGATATTCAGGGGCTTATACAGAGAAAGTTTAGGAGATAAAAACAGCAAGAGTCAGGTGATAAAACAGAGAGTGTTCTGGAGATAAAACAGCGAAAGTTCAGCGGATAAAATAGCGAGGGTTCAGGGAATAAAGCAGCAAGATTCAGGGCATAAAACAGTGAGGAGATCAGGATAAAACAGCAATTGTTTGGGAGATAAAATGGCGAGAGTTCAGGAGATAAAACAGAGAAAGCTCAGGAGATAAAACACCAAGAATTCAGGAATAAAACAATGAGACTTCAGGAATAAAACAGTGTTCAGAGGACAAAACAGAGAGTGTTCAGGAGATAAAACAGCAAGACTTCAGTGGATAAAACAGTGAGAGTTCCAGGGATAAAACAGCGAGAGATCTGGGGATGAAACATCAAGAGTTTGGGACATAAAACAGCGAGTGTTCAGCTGATAAGTCAGAGAGAGTTTTTGAGATAAAACAGTAAGAGTTCAGGAGATAAAACAGAGAGAGTTCAGGGAGATAAAGCTGCAAGGGTTCAGGGTACAAAATAATAAGAATTCATGGGATAAAACAGCAAGAATTCAGGGGATGAAACAGCAAGAATTCGGGAGATAAAATAGTGAGAGTTAGGGGATTAAACAGAGAGAGCTCAGGTGATAAAACAGCTAGAATTCCAGGAATAAAACAGTGTGTACAGGGGATAAAACAGCGAGAGTACAGGGGGTGAAACAGCAACAATTCAGGGGATAAAACAGCAACAATTCAGGGGATAAAACAATGAGCTTTCAGGGATAAAATATCATGAGTTTGGGAGATAAATAATGAGAGTTCAGGAGATAAAGCAAAGTGTTCAGAGGACAAAACAGAATGTGTTCAGGGAGATAAAAAGCGAGTCTTCAGTGGATAAAACAGTGAGAGTTCCAGGGATAAAACAGCGTGAGTTCAGGGATGAAACAGAGTGAATTTAGTAGATAAAACAGTGAGAGATCAGGAGATAAAACAGTGAGAGTTCAGGAGATAAAACTGCAAAATTCTGGGTATAAAACAACGAGAGTACAGGGGATGAAACAGGCAAGAATTCAGGGGATAAAACAGCAAGAATTCAGGGGATAGAATAGTGAGAGTTCGGGGATATATCAGTGAGAATTCATGAGATAAAACAGAGAGAGCTCAGGAGATAAAACAGGGTACCAAACTGAGAGTTCAAGAGATAATTCAAAGAGAGTTCAGGGGATAAAACAGCAAGAGTTTGGAAGATATAACAGCGAGAGATCAGGAGAGAAAACAGAGAGAGCTTAGGAGATAAAACAGCGGGTGTTCAGGGGATGAATCAGCAAGAATTCAGGGGATAAAACAGCAAGAATCCAGGGGATAAAATAGTGAGAGTTCAGAAGATAAAACACTGAGAGTTCAGGGATAAAACAGTATAAGTTTGGGAGATAAAATGGCTAGGGTTCAAAAGATAAAACATAGAGAGCTCAGGAGATAAAACAGCAAATTTAGGGCATAAAACAGAGTGTTCAGGTGATAAAACAGCTAGATTGCAGCAGATGAATCGGCAATAATTCAGTGGATAAAACAGCAAGAGTTTGGAAGATATAACAGCAAGAGTTCAGGAGGGAAAACAGAGCGAGCTCAGGTGATAAAACTGCGAGATATTCAGGGGCTTATACAGAGAAAGTTTAGGAGATAAAACAGCAAGAGTTCAGGTGATAAAAACAGAGAGTGTTCTGGAGATAAAACAGCAAGAGTTCAGGGGATAAAACAGAGAGTGTTCTGGAAATAAAACAGCGAAAGTTCAGCAGATAAAATAGCGAGGGTTCAGGGAAATAAAGCAGCAAGAATTCAGGGCATAAAACAGTGAGAGATCAGGATAAAACAGCAAATGTTTGGGAGATAAAATGGCGAGAGTTCAGGAGATAAAACAGAGAAAGCTCAGGAGATAAAACACCAAGAATTCAGGGAATAAAACAATGAGACTTCAGGAATAAAACAGTGTTCAGAGGACAAAACAGAGAGTGTTCAGGAGATAAAACAGCAAGACTTCAGTGGATAAAACAGTGAAGTTCCAGGGATAAAACAGCGAGAGATTGGGGATGAAACATCAAGAGTTTGGGACATAAAACAGCGAGTGTTCAGCTGATAAGTCAGAGAGAGTTTATGAGATAAAACAGTAAGAGTTCAGGAGATAAAACAGAGAGAGTTCAGGAGATAAAGCTGCAAGGGTTCAGGGTACAAAATATAAGAATTCATGGGATAAAACAGCAAGAATTCAGGGGATGAAACAGCAAGAATTTCGGGAGATAAAATAGTGAGAGTTAGGGGATTAAACAGAGAGAGCTCAGGTGATAAAACAGCTAGAATTCCAGGAATAAAACAGTGTGTACAGGGGATAAAACAGCGAGAGTACAGGGGGTGAAACAGCAACAATTCAGGGGATAAAACAGCAACAATTCAGGGGATAAAACAATGAGCTTTCAGGGATAAAATATCATGAGTTTGGGAGATAAATAATGAGAGTTCAGGAGATAAAGCAAAGTGTTCAGAGGACAAAACAGAATGTGTTCAGGAGATAAAAAAGCGAGTCTTCAGTGGATAAAACAGTGAGAGTTCCAGGGATAAAACAGCGTGAGTTCAGGGGATGAAACAGAGTGAATTTAGTAGATAAAACAGTGAGAGATCAGGAGATAAAACAGTGAGAGTTCAGGAGATAAAACTGCAAAAATTCTGGGTATAAAACAACGAGAGTACAGGGGATGAAACAGCAAGAATTCAGGGGATAAAACAGCAAGAATTCAGGGGATAGAATAGTGAGAGTTCGGGGATATATCAGTGAGAATTCATGAGATAAAACAGAGAGAGCTCAGGAGATAAAACAGGGTACCAAACTGAGAGTTCAAGAGATAATTCAAGAGAGTTCAGGGGATAAAACAGCAAGAGTTTGGAAGATATAACAGCGAGAGATCAGGAGAGAAAACAGAGAGAGCTTAGGAGATAAAACAGCGGGTGTTCAGGGGATGAATCAGCATGAATTCAGGGGATAAAACAGCAAGAATCCAGGGGATAAAATAGTGAGAGTTCAGAAGATAAAACACTGAGAGTTCAGGGATAAAACAGTATAAGTTTGGGAGATAATAATGGCTAGGGTTCAAAAGATAAAACATAGAGAGCTCAGGAGATAAAACAGCAAATTTAGGGCATAAAACAGAGTGTTCAGGTGATAAAACAGCTAGATTGC